>PNEQ01040197.1:8950-23680 GCA_003012365.1 Medauroidea extradentata | reverse complement strand
CTCATTTGACTGTACCAATCACAATAAGGTTACTGTAACACCACACGTCTGTGATTTGCGTGTAAAACCCCACGACACACGAATGTCAAAACATCCAATCTCTGACCGTGAAGCAAGTCTGCAGACGTGCACACAAGTCACTGACACAAAGTGAGGCAAATTTCTTTTCGCGAAAAGTTCATGTCTCTAACGATTGAGTATTCCAGTCGCTCGCTCGTCATCTTCCTCCGCGATATTTGTTTTCCTAAACGTGAGAAGATATAGAAAACATGTTGCACAGCTTTGTTAAAAATTAATTTTACTATGTAGACTTAATTTTTTCTACGTAAAAAGCATGTACATTTGGCTATTTAGTTCATTAATATAAATGTTCTTACTTGCTTATTTTGTCTTGAAAAAATATTAGTTATCATAGTATAAACTGTTTTCAATAAAGGTAATACTACAGTTGTTCGATATCTACCCTCGCTTAGAATTTTAAAAATAAAAATCTTAAATGAGTAGAAATGATGGATAACGATCTTAAGGGGCCTGCCTACCTGCCCTTCAGATGCGTTGCAGCGAGTTACGACTATTTTCTTTTTAAATAAACTATTTAACGCACATTATACCTGTATATCCACGAAAATAACACCTACTTGAAACTAAGTTGCTATAGTTTTATAAATTCGGCACGTTAATTAGAAACATATTTTGTGGCCCCTAACAACTGTCAAAAATGGCTTTTACAGACTACCGTATATGGAAAACTAAAAATCGGATTCGAAAAACACAACTATAGAAACAAGCATTAGACTTTGAACTACGCTGTCCACAAATAAAATAATGTGGTCATCGCTTAAAGTCCCATAGTATAAAAGGATAATAGTAAAGCACTGCACGCCATCTGAGTGGCTTGTGTGTACAGGCAATAATACGTTACTCACGTCGGTCAATGGCGACCTTACCGCTCCTGCCTCACTCAAACGGAGTCTTATCTATGGAGGCCCCTTAAGGGCGCCGTCTACCCGCGCGTGAGAGGCTCAAATGCAACGGAGCAGTAAGGTCGACCTTGAAGCGCGCATCAAATGCCGCGTCGCCTCAACGAACCAAGCGCTTAACTAACGTGCAAGCTTCCCGCTGAACCGTTTTTGCTATGGGACTTTCAGCGACAACACATCTTACGCGACGAAAGGGAAAGAGTCGCTCTACAGGTCTATAATATTCAGAATATCGTGAAAATGATTACTATTACATAAAAATCAGCGCCAAAAGTCCCGATTCGGTCACTTTCACACTAAAAAAAAAAAAAAAAAATACTTGTTAGGAACGATAACAGTTAATGGCAAAATTATACACCTGTACTAAGATCCTTAAATGCTTTTCGTAGCCTAACCGCGTGACAACATGTTGAATGGTCTTCGAATGAAATCAGGATTGTTTAAGGTCTGCGCGCCTCTTCACGATTCTAGTAGACGGCGCCCTTACGTGGAAGGCGCACACGTGAAGAGGTAGAGTGTAGGTCTTAGTCTCCCAGCAGATGATGACCTTGACCCGAGCAGGAGGGCGACTGTCAGCTGTTGCCTCACCGCTGTGGCTGGCCGGGGAAAGTGCGGCACGCTCGTGAAATACCAACTGCTTGGCGCTCCGCCCACCAGGTCGCTACCTCGCTCTACCTTCTCCTCGTCTCATTGCTCTCAGGTCCGTGTGCACGGTGTCTTTAGGGGCGATAATCCCGCAGCCGCCGGCCGCCTTCTCGTCTTTGTGGCCTGCGGACCTGGGCAGGATGTCTTTAGTGGCGACATTTCTGTAGCCGTTGGCCACCTTCTCGACCCTGTAGCCTACAGACCTGGGCAGGGTGACGCTGACGAGTTCCCGCAGGCGTCAACTTCCTACTCATTCTGATATCATCTAGGCGTTGGCAGGATGTCGCTAAGGCCGACATTGCCTCAGGCGTCAACCGCTCGATTGCCTGTATGGCCCCCGCAGTCTGTGTATGTATCGTCCCGGGCCTGTCAACCGCTCGATTGCCTGTATGGCCCCCGCAGTCTGTGTATGTATCGTCCCGGGCCTGTCAACCGCTCGATTGCCTGTATGGCCCCCGCAGTCTGTGTATGTATCGTCCCGGGCCTCTGTATTTCGCCCAATGTTAGTAAACTCTTCATTGTTTCCTGTAACGTTCCTTGCTGTCTGAGACATAAGAAAACTGAGGATTCGTTTTGAGCCAGCATTGTGTGTTATTTTGGTATTTGGACCGCGAAGCCGCGTTGACATGCTTTGGTAGATAGGCTACATAACCCACAGTTCAGCTGTAAGAAATATGTAATGAATAGGGCCACGATTTTGTCGCGAAAATATTTTTGCCCCACTTTGTTTCAGTGACTCACGTGCACATCAGCAGTTCTGTTTCAAGGTTATTGGCAGCGTGTCTATGTTCAGACACGTTTCTCATTTGACTGCACCAATCAAAATAAGATTATTGTCGCTCCGTACGTCTATAATTTGCCAAGGCCAGTGAGAGTAAAATCATCCATTCACAGACGATGTAGCAGAGCTGCAGGTGTGCACATGACGCATCGAAACCAAATGTTGCAAAAATCTTTTCGCCATAAAATCGTGGCTCTAATAATGAACAATCGTGGACAGCTAAAACATTCGCCGTCGAAACCGAACCCCACTAGACTCTGTCCTAGGATGAACACGAAGTAGTTGTTTTTTTCTCTCAATATAATTTGTTACTATTAATACTTCACAGCTACTCACTGGCTGCTCGCTGACACAGTTATAAGGGCCTTGGCTTGTTTTATTATTATTATTGGCTCATCAACTTCCAGGCGGTGTCAAATAAGTCAAAGACCAGCTGAGGAATTGAAAGAAAGCTACAGTTGCTGGAAATTTAGCTTCTGCCTGAAATAAAACGCGAATTTTTAAGGTCTCAAATAAGTAGGGCTAAAAAAAAGCGCGTTTTCATTTGGACACAAGTTAGAATTCAAACGATTGTAAGTTAGAGTGACTTGGTAATTCGCAGTAGACTAATTTGTTACCTCCTGGAAGGCACCTATAATGCTGAATGCAGGCCCAGCCATGTAATACCACTGTCAGCAGCCAATGAGAAGCTGTTGTTTACTAGAGTGCACATATATTCTTGGAGGCTAGCCTACAGGTCTGTGAACCCGTGAATTTTTCCTGTCACTAGCTATAAAAGAAATACTAATTAGTATAAATATGAAAGTTTGCTATCAAACGCGCTTGAACGTCCTTAAGAGTGCGTGATAGTTAAATAAACGCTGAAAACATCAATTGATTTCTACGCTTTCTTCGAAGACAATATGGATAAAATACTCAATGACGATCCTAGATAATGGTATTTGCAAACTGTATGAGCAAATATTTATCCAGAGTTACTAATTCGTTACGCGTGATCTCTTGCGCCGCAGTTAAATACACGAGGTTCCGGCGTCAGAGATTGTGCCTCAGAAGTTCGTAACACTGAAACAACTTTGTTTAAAACGTTGGCTATTGTCTAGGATTCCTATTGTTTAACTTTCGCAAATTGGCTTCAAGAAACCTACTGCTGTAGATTAATGCTTTTAGCGTTGAATTATTTACCACGCACTCTTAAACGGCGCACTTAAATAGTAACAAGTAAAATATCATTTTACCAATGTGATGATTTCCCTTACTTGGGCTGCGGTACGTGTGCAGACTCCACGTGCGGGTTCCTTTATTAATATTCTGTCGTACGTTATTTTATGTTAGAATGGATTGATTTAATGTCTGTATTAATGTAACCTGTAAAAACGTCTGAGTATATTAATTACTTTGAGTTTCAGATGCCGTAACAGAACTACCATATAGATAGAGACATGCAAAATTCGCGTTATCATATGGTAGCAGACTAAACTTCACTTTCCTATACATAACAGAGCATAATCTGCAATTCAATTGGCCACTAACTTTTGTGTATTGTCATTGACGTGTGTCACGCCTTTACAGAGATTGGTCTGTCTACCGTGTAAGCATTCTCCGCGGCACGTCACGACAATATCGGCCAGCGGGAGACGTCGAACGAGTCTATAGTCACCTGGAGTCTAGTCAGCTGTCAGAAGAAAACGCGAATTTTGCATGTTTCTACATATAGATTGCATGTGATGCTAGAAAATATATCACTTCAAATTTTATGTTATTACGAAGTTGAATTTTCAAAGTAAAATTTGAAACAAGAGTAATGAAATAAAAAAAATCATAAATACTAGATTGGCTACACTAGTTCATCTGTAAAATGTTGTTTTCAAAATTGTTTGTGAATTTGTCTTCGGGCCTGTAGAGGTGTTTTTTTTTTCTTTTTTTCTTTTTTTTTCTTAGTTCATATATTTTTGTGAACGTCGTTACACATTTTGCTGAGGATTTTATTTTTAGTTTATTAGTTTCTTAATGGTTCTGGGTCGCGGTGGGCTATGGTCAGACTTCTCGCTTCCCACAAAGGTGATCGGGCTCGATTCTCGGCGGGGTCGGTCCCCATATTTTCGCATGTGGTAATCGTGCCGGACAATGCCGCTGATCGGTGGGTTTTCTCGGGGATCACTCGTTTCCCCCGCCCTTTCATTCCGGCGCCGCTCCATACTGCCCTCATGTCACCCCTCACCGGCGTTGAAGACCTCAATGTTAAGCGCTGACCAAAATATCTCACTCACTCTCAATGGTTCTGCCTACCTTGAAGCCACGGCTGGAACAAGCTTAGGGTTTTTACAGGTTAATTGATTTTCCACGTGGCTCAGTAACGGTTCAAGTTATATATATTCCACCACTGATTTTTTTGTTTGTCTCGGTGCCGCGTACATTGCTATGGATCGCATAGGCAGGTTTCCAATACCCTGAAAATTGTGGGCAAATAAGCATTTTTACACACAAAAAACACGCGGAAATGGCAATTTTATTTACGTAGCAATATTCTTCTTTTCTGGGCGCAGAAAATGGTTTTAGTCCGGAAGCAATATCGCCAAAGGTGACCGAGTGTCTAACATGTAAAACCCTATTCTTTCTCCTTCAGGTCTCCGAGGTAGGCAGCGCCCTTAATTTCTTCGGTATGTTATGGCGTCGTGCGCCCTATCACAACGCTCTCACTCACGAAACTACTTTCCGTTGTATCTTCCGACGTTACTGTTCCGTTACACAACCAAATCTAGTCACGTATTCGAGACGGTCTTCTATCTATCGCTATCGTAGTTTTCGATACTGAGACACGGTAGAGCGATAAGGGTGACAGTGATATGCGAAACCGTACTTACGTGCAGAGACCTGCATATTTCGCGTGGTTTACTCACAACAGGCTAGACTGCAAGATGTTCGCTCGTTGGGCGTATTCCACTAGCTTTCAACGTATTGTATTGTAGCCGGGATCACTTGGAACCAGTAGCTATAAGGTCCAAGTCGCATGTAGGCCTGAAGGTAGAGACCTGAAAAAAAAAATTTTTTTTTGTTTATACACTATCTAGAATTCCAACGAGTGTAAGCTAGTGTCACATTTGTAATTTTAGTGAGTGAGAGATTTTGGTCAGCGCTTAACATCTAGGTCTTTAGCGCTGGTGAAGGGTGACATGAGGTGAGTATAGAGCAGCGTCGGAATGAAAGGGCAGGGGGAACGGGAGCTCTCCGAGAAAACCAGTGGCATCGTCCGACACGATTCCCACATGCGAAAATCCGGGGACCGGCCCCGCCGGGAATCGAACCCGAATCACCTTGGTGGGAGGCGAGAGGTCTAACTCTTCGGCCACCGCGGCCCTTGCAATTTGACCTCAACTTGTTTTTTAACACTTGCTCGAGCTTATTGAAACAAATAAATGAAGGCCTCTGGAATTGCCTCTTGCTATTCGTCCCATTAGAGTAAAATCACCGTGTTTGTTGTTCGTGAAATGACATTTACCAGCTGACAGAAAAGTGCGTCCGTTGTTTGAGCGTACAAGCTGATCCAGGACCTAGGGTGTTGGTGTTGTGTGGTAATAATAGCTTATGGAGTTAAGTGCAATGTGTTTGTAATATTTCTGTAATTTGAATTACAGTGAGAATAAATGCTACACTTAAGAACTATACTTCAAAATGTCGTTCTTTTAACTAAAACCAAACTTGCACCTTCATTGTTTTGGCATTATTTAGAGTGTTTTTGTTTAGGATCAAGTGTTACTACATTTTATATTTGAAGAATTTACACTTTATTGCCGATTTTCTGGGTAGCGTTAATATTGGCTGTAATAATTTTTGGGGAAAACACGTTTCCGGCTTAATTATTTACTACTAGCTGCACCGGCATGCGTTGCATAGCCAACATATTTTTTGGTACCCCGTTCTGCCCACGACCCACGTTTTATTGCTGCCCCCCCCCCCCCACACCATGTGTATTTTTTGTACAGAAACCTTCAAAGGTTCATCGCTAGATGCAGTGATTTTTGTTGAAAAGAATTACGCAACGTTTGTTTCTAGTGCCTCGCGTGCACATCTGCAGTTCTGCTTCATGGTCAGTGATTGGCTGGTTGTGACCCTGGACGTAGTTGGGCTCTACACGATAATCTCGTAGACGCGTGGTGTCGCAGTAACGTGATTCTCATTGGCTCAGTCAACTGAGTGATGCATGTGTACAAGTACGCTCTGCCAATAACTATGAAGCAAAGCTATAGCTCTGAACGTGAGGCATTTAAACAAAATGTTGCATAATTATTTTCACCAAAAATCACTAGCTGTATTCATCGCTGTCGTATGAATGATAGGCTATATGAAAGAATACTTTAAAACCCATGGAACAAACATAAAGACATTCGTTTTAGACAAATCTTATAGATTTAAGTTAATTACACGATATTGTTGATTTTTAGGGTAGCGTTGCTTCCACTATGGTTCACTTTAAGGCCTCGCTCTTTAGATTGTTGCAATTGTTTCTATTTTTTTTTTTTTTTTAAACGCGAAGTGATACATAACAAAAATTCATCTTACAGTTTTAACACTTATATAGCAGAGTTTGTAGCAGAATTTTTCTGTTGCAATGCACCAAACGTATTTTTACGTTTTTGCCCCTGAAATATCACATATTTTGTTGTCAAAATAATTCAGAAGAAAGCAAAGCCGTCTCAAATTTTTTCAAAGCATTTGGTTTAAAAAATATTCGAGTTATTAGCAATTGTTTGAAATAAACGAAAGGTCATGGCCTTTAGGAAAAGTTGGAAATGTATTTTCGACTTACTTTTTTGAAAGCTACCACCAAGAAAAATTAACCCGCTCGGTCCTGACTCGAACTGTACATGATATATTGTGGCGGTAGAAGAGAAGGAACCTTGTCGTGTGTGGTGGTGAGAGGATAGGGGAAGAGGTAAGTATGGCGGCGGAGGTTGGCGGCGTGGTCGCGCGTTCAAGTCTCCAGCGGACGGCAATGTTGGCAGTCCTGCAGGCGGCACGGCGCAGCAGTGTTGACGCTTGACGGAGCGCGCAGTCAGGTTGCAGGTCGCGTCATGTTCAGAGCGTACGGCACGGCACCTCACTCCGACCTGGGGCTGGCCCTCCTCGCGAGAACCTCCGCTATACTCGGAGACACAGGTGAGACATATACCTACCTACCTCGACCAAGGGTTCGTTTAACATTCTGAACTTGGAGGAGTCTTCACAGGTACTCAAATGTACACGTGCGAACAACACTCGTGTTCCTGTACCCTGTGTGTGTGTCTACCCGATGACGGAAACTGATTCTAGTTCCCAAAACATCGTAACACTGTATGTCTGGAAAACTACTGTTTTGTTTCGTTTCATCGTTGTGTCGAATGTTGTTCTTCGGTTCGTGCCTGATATCTACTGTATTTTTGTGCCGTCTCATCGTGTCGCATGTTGTTTCCTGTTCGTGTCTTATGCAATACTGGATTTCTTTCGCCTCATTGGTGTGTCGTTTTATTTTGTGGGTCTTACATTTTTTCTGTTTGTCCCTTTGCCAAAGCAGACCTAAATCTTGGGTTTTTCTTTTGATATTTTTTTTTTTTTGTTTCCTTATTTGTTTGTCCTTGTTTTATCTGACGCGATTCCATTTAGGGAATTTTATGTTGTGTGTGTATCCTGTTGGCCAAAGCTTACCGTGCTTATTTATCTGTTATCTTTAGTTTTCTTTGACAGTCATCTATATCGCAACGGAGTATGTCCAAATAACTAAATCGTGTCAAGAGTACCGCGCTTTGTGAAAACACGTCTTAGGATAACAGGTCTGGACACTAGCCTAGTACCAATGCTTCTGAGTTGACTTCTTTATGGCTGAAAGTGCCACTAGTAATGAAGTGCTTTAAGAGGCCGTTCCAGTGTTTGAGTCGCATGTATGCAACCCGCATTAACCCATATGAATCAAGGCTAATATTACCTTCGCTATAGCAGTGACACATATCAGCATTTTCTTCGCTGTTTATCAAAGACACGGTCGTTCTTATTGTCGCTGCGTTCTGCAAAATTTAGTAAAACAAACGGATACATAAAAAACCTAATACAAAAAAATTTGTAAAATGTATAGTCTACCGTTCTTTATAGTTGACTTCGGCGAACGCAGTGAAAATAAGTACGACTGTCTCTCTCATACAACGCCAAGATAATGTTGATATGTTGATATATTTTTAATTTTCATTTCAAAATTCAGAATTTGTTATTAAATACAAAAGTATTTAATTTTTTGTTTTTATATATGTCAAATCATAGCCTACAACATTGTTATTCACTGTGAATTTTGTCGGTTTGGTATGTCAGTTGGTTTTAGTGGCGTACTTAAAACCGTTAAAAGTCCAAATTTTGACGTTTACGACTAACTACGAAAAAACTATGAAAGATACAAAAATTTCCTAAGAGGAAGATTTAATCACAATTTACGTCTAAAATAATAAAAAAAAAACTGGTACAAATATAAAAATAAATAAAGACGTTAAAAACTGAGGTGAACCGCACCCTTAAGGAAGTGCAATATAACAAAAAATGTTTATGTTAAATAAAAAATTTCAAAATTTGAAAAAAATTTTGTTACATTTAGAACTTTTTTTAAAATACACAAATGTTTTACAATGGGTTTTTATATGCCTCAAGCCGTAGACAGTGACGTGTAGTTTTGATGTGATTTTTTTTTCATTTCAATATGTTTACTGGTTTTCAAGTTTTGTATGAAGTAAAAATATGCAAATTTTGACTTTGAAGTGCCATTACGAAAAAACTGGCTGAGGTATTTTTTTTTTTCTTTCGTTAGAGGTAAATGTACTCTTAAGTAATGTCTACAAAACCTACACTATTTCATACAAATATAAATTTACGATATTTCCCTACTTGAACGCCCTTAAAGAAAATTCATAACAGTAAGTGACACAGGCTCTTAACAATTGTTTCCGTGCGCATAGTTCTTTACGCTTATTTTTTCCTGTTGTAAACCCGTTGTAACTGTGGCGTCTTTGCTGTTCTCTAGATGAAGACGTGCGTGTATCGTGCGACCGCTGCTCCTATATCGGCTGTGACATTTGAACTTTGCCGGTGATGATGTAGTCAGTCTCACGCGAGAATTGCATTTTATGTTACGGTTATACTGGTAGTCTTCACAACCGTTCCCATTTGAATATAGGAAGTTCGCGATTAAGTAAAAAACTCTGAAGACAATCTTGTTTAGAATAATAAAAAAAAAAATTGTTTTCATCTTGACATCTGACCGCAATTTTCATAACCACTTTTTTATATTTTTTATTTGTACTAGATATTTTTTTCTTACTTTATGTACAAAATGTGACTAAATTTGGCTCTTATGAAATTTTTTTATCTCTCATAGTTTTCGCGTAATGGCTTGCTAAAGTCATATTTTGCATGTTTCCGTTTTAACGACTACACTAAAACCAACTGATATACCAAACTCAATAAAATCACAGTGGATAAAGACATTGCAGGCTACAATGACATGCTCATAAATGTAAAGAATAAATATTATTTGAATTTAAAAAAAAATGCTGAAACTGAAAATAAAATTTTTAAAAATTCCATATATTTTTTTTAATACAAATAGTTTTTATTCTTTAATTTTATGAGCATGCCATTGTAGCATGCAATGTCTTTATCCACTGTGATTTATTTCAGTTTGGTATATCAGCTGGTTTTAGTGTAGTCGTTAAAACGAAAACATGCAAAATATGACTTTAACAAGCCATTACGCGAAAACTATGAGAGATAAATGTATTTCATAAGAGCCTAATTTAGTCGTATTTTGTATCTAAAATAAGGTACAAATACAAAATAAAATAATGATGATGAAAATTGCAGTAGACCGCACCCTTTTAACTTTTGGTCACAGTATAATTCATACACTTTAATTGATAATCATGTATCTTTGTTGATATTAAAACGTTGCAGGAAACTACAATTTATCTTAATGTAAGAAAGAAACTAGGCTTTCAAAGTGCTCACATTATCCGGAACCACATATAGCAGTATTATCCTTTACAACACGTGATTTTCTGCACAAACACAGGGCCACTTTGTGAGAATGTGGCCCCTCTTCTCCGCCTTTATTATAAATCGTTTATATATTTAATCAAAGAAATGTGGACCCCTAGAATGTTAAGTTCGGGGCAAATGCCCCTTCCCCCTCCCCCTTCTATATCAGTGACGCTGCCACACACACACACTCAGCCGCCTGTCAAACTGCGTAGTATAGCTATGCTATAAGTAGAGATAGGAAATTTCGCGAAAAGAGTTTTGCATCACTTTGTTTCAGTGTCTTACGTGCGCGCCTGCATCTCTGCTTTGTGGTCAGTGATTGGATACCGTAACACCCAGCGTCTGGAGGTTAAACCCGCAAATCACAGACGTTATGTGTGACAGTTATCCGTGTACTGATTGGCGCAGTCAAATGAATAACGACTCAGCACAAAATACTCTTGTCAATAGCCACGGAAGTTGAGCTGCAGGTGTGCACGTAAGACACTGAAACAAAGTGGGGCAAAAATATTTTCACCAACAATTCCCGTCCCTAGCTATAAGTATTTCTCGTGCGAGAATCGCAGTTTGAGGCAGCTCAGTAGGCTGTGACGTGGAACAAATTTCTGTAGGAAGACACTCTCAATCGTACACATTTTGATATTCAGCTGAGTACGTCTGTGTGTGGGTGTGTGCAGAAATAATATGACGCAGAGGAAAACACTTTTTTTTATGTAGAAACAGATGTAAAAATCTAACTGAGACAACTGCCAAAAATACGCACATAAATCTTAAAAAGAGTAATAGTGCTTCTATAAGGACACGTCAGCATATTTACAGTTACAGTGGAAAATAAAAATAGTTTCTGCATAACAGATAATGCGTCCTGTTTTTTTTATTAAAGTCCACTTCTGATTCACAGTTGCTATGGATATTGTAGGAAGTAGAGTGGAGAAAGGCACACACAGACGCAAGGAAATCTTCTTTGACTCAGTGGGACGTCCTTTCTTCGTACCATACTATTACTGAAGTGTGAGGTAGGTGAGAGAGTTTTACTACCTTTTAACGAGAGGTGTTGACGTGGCACGATGCAGTGTTCGTGATATTTGAAAGAACTGTGCAATGGAAGTGCATGACTGGATTTAGTTTTTTGGACCTACCCCATTGCGAAATAAATGACTGTCAAAGAAAACTGAACAAATAATAGAAAAACCATATAAAATCAGAGTATGCTTTAGTCAGCAAGATACATACGCAACATGAAATTCCAAAATGGAATCCGGTCAAATAAAAACAAGGAACAAACAGATAGGTAATAAATGAAAATAATAACAAATAAAAAAAACCAAGTAACATGCGACAGAACGACGAGACGAAACAAAACACCGTAGTTTTCCAGACAGACAATGATACGACGTTTCGGGAACTGGAATCTGTTCCCGTCATCAGGTAGACACACAGGTTTTTTTTTTTTTTTTTACAAAGTACAAAGGCGTTTCATCGTGTTTTTTTTTTTTTTTATCGTATGTTCCATAGTATCCACTTTCAGTGTAAATTATTTCATTCGAGCAAGTCACTTGGTTTTAGTTATTCCTATGTTCACTTATCTTGTAAATGTAGAATTGGATATGCCGCTATGGAAAGACGCAGGGTGCTGAACACATTATCACAAGTGGGAAGTGTAGTCACAAGTATAGGCCATTCGGAATAAAGTGAGCACTAAAGATTTAACCTTTGAAAAAAATCACTAGCCGTTACTGCATATAAGCCAACATTAACAACAGTTACATTTTTGTTTGTATGGTTGGTAGCGAATAACTGCACGTAGTCCCGTGTATTTTATTTGAATACAGCATTAGTGAAACTACATCAATTGCAAACGACCTCTCTGTATTTAATATACTTTAAAATGTTTATTTAAGTTCTTACTGACATATCTACTGACTGTATAATTCTATTTAATCAGCGGCAGTACAAAGCGACGCAACCGAGTCGATTATCGTTGGCACACGCCACTATTGCTTCGCGCCGCAGAGATAATTTAAAATTTCATCGACAGATGGCATCAGAGTTAGGTTTTCGCCGCATTGCGTCATTCAGTTTGTTTTTACGTTGTGTAATGAATATGGGTTTCTGATAAACACATTCAACGTCGTCGTTCACTGCAGTATGTTGAACGGAATTTTAATTCTTGAGTTGCGTGTGTCGTGTGTTTTTGTAGTGACGGTTTTAATTTAAAAGTTCGAATATACTGTGCATGGATTTACGAGATTCGTAACGGTAATTAATAGCGCCGTTAGAGTAGACGCAGAGAAACCAGTGTTATAAGACGTTAACTCGCAGGTATTTATAACTAAGATTACCACCTACTGAGTATAGCATGTATTCAGCCCCCGTGCATTTAATGAGTACATATTGTAGTTAAAATTTATCGGAGCACTGTAACGTAAATGTAAACATTGTACAAGATTATGTAAATAAAAGCACGTGGCAATGTTGATGTTTACATGTAGCGGAAAGATATAAACTGGCAGAAAATAGAAATTAATCAGGGCTTTTTTGAGTGCTCACTTTATTCCGAATCACCTATAATGTCTGTAAAATGTCGTACAAATATAAAGTTGTACTTTTTTGCAACGTGAACACTGTTTAAGAGCCGATGAGGGTGAAATGAGGGGAAGGGACAACATAACATCCATGGTAGAGCCGGGACTCGAACCCAGAACCCCTCGCACCGTAGACCAGCGACCAAGGCTCGGTTTCAGTCGCCATATGGAATTTTATTATTTTTTTGCTTTTTTGGAATTTTAAGAAGAAAAATTTCAAACACGCAATTATACCTCAAATTCTATTTTCATTTCGCTACAGTACAGACCTTGCTATTTAGGTGTTAACATATAATTACGCCGTATTGTGTGTGGCAAAATTTTTTTATATTCATAATTTGCCCGACAAATTGCGACCCAACTATACATTACTACTCTATTGCCTTGCTTGTATTGTAGTTCAAGGTAAATAGAATTTGCGGTATAGTCACCGATTTAAAGTTTTTCTTCTCAGAATTCCAAAAAAGCGGAAAATAATAGAATTCAATATGGCAACTGAAACAGAGTCTTAGGCCAGCACTGTGCAATGTGATAGTGTTATTTTGTTCGTCGACTATCCCCGTCTTCCCTCAGCTTGAGACGTCAAATATTCACGGGTTCTCCAACCTGTAAGGTAGAGACGTGAAAAATTCGCGATTTCTTTTGGCCCCAAGCTATCATTCCAGCAACTGTAAGTTCGTACCACTTTCGCGATTGGCCCGTGGCTAATTAGACGCTTCCTGGAAATCGCTTAGCCAATAGGTAGGGCCCGGTAGTTTTCGCGAAAAGATTTTTGCGTCACTTTGTTTCAGTGCCTTACGTGCGCACCTGCATCTCTGGTATGTGGTCGGTGATTGGATGCCGTAACACCCAGCGTGTGGAGGTTAAACCCGCAAATCACAGACGTGATGTGTGGCAGTTATCCGTGTACTGATTGGCTCAGTCAAATGAATAACGACTCTGCACAAAAACACTCTGCCAATAATCATGAAGTTGAGATGCAGGTGTGCACGTAAGGCACTGAAACAAAGTGGGGCAAAAATTTTCGCGAAAACTGCCAGGCCGTACCAATAGTACAGAAGCAACTAAATGCAGGCCCATATCACTGCGTCATCGAGCAGCCAGTGAGCAGATAATGTCTGATTGAATACACACATGTTCTTGGGGGCTAGCCTACATGTCGGTGAGCCCAAGTATTTGTCTGGCCTCTACTGTAAGCTAGCCTCTGTGTACTCAAGAGCAGGCTGCTCATTAGCTACTCAGTGACACGGTGCTAGCTCATGATTGGACCTGCATTTAGTTGCTCCTTTTTTATTGGTTCAGCGCTCTCCAGGAGATGTCAGATATGTCTTAGGACCAATTGCACAGGCGACGCTTACATGCATTGAGGCCTAGCTTGAGCCCTAAAGATAACGCTACTTTTTCAGGCCCTTATCCATAGCTGTAGAGTTGTGCGTGTTGCGTCATGGGAGATGACAGGGGTTGGCACAACACGCACATAGTAAGTCTTCAACATTATGTAGTATGTTTGTGTGATATACACATCTTAAGCGGGGGTGAGTTTGCGACAATTTTACACTAACTTTGTTTATGATATGTATGTGTATGTATGTATGTATATATATATATATATATATATATATATATATATATATATATATATATATATATATATATATATATATATATATATATATATTAATTTTTTTTA
>PNEQ01040196.1:0-23582 GCA_003012365.1 Medauroidea extradentata | reverse complement strand
TTCAGTTACATAAGGAACTGATAGATTTAGATAACTTAACTGATTGTCACTTTGATTGTTTGTACTGCCACTTCCTTGGATGTACACCTCTGCAAAGTATTTAGCAAACATATTGGCAAGAAGTTCAGGATCCTGAACCAAATCACCGTTTGATATTAAAGTTATTCTCTCGCGGTAACCATCTTTCATTGTTTTTATACATTTCCAAAATGTATCAGGATTACTTTTCAATTTATCATTGATACTAGCTTGCCATTTCCTTTTTTCGGCTTTGATTTTTTCTTTTACTAATTTTCGCATCTCAGGAAAACGAGAGTAACGCTCAAGTGTTTTGTGTTTTTTGTATAATCTAAATAGACGTTCTTTACTTTTTAATAATTTAATAAGTTCTTTAGAAAACCACACGGGATATTTGTTTTGTGAAAATTTCGTTACTGGTATGAACTGGTTTATAATTGTTTGTGTATTTTGTGTAATGTACTCTACCATGTCGTTAACATCGTTCATATTATAAATAGGGCTCCAATCAAAATTTTTAACCGCAAAGAACAATGAAAGATAGTCGCCTTTACAATAATTACGAATAGAATATGATTGGTCGGATATCTTAGCATGTACAGGACCAATATGACAGTAGCACGCTAAGGCAGGATGATAATCATCTTCATTAACAAGAGGGTCATCACAATTTAAAACTTCGTCAAAATAAATATTTCAGAAAACAAGATCAAGCAATCCAGAAAATGGCTTGGTAAAATTAAATTGTTCTAAATTTAGAAAATTAGTTTTTTTCAAGAAGTACGTTTCCTTTTTGTTTGTTGTAAAAATTTACAATCTTTTGTGTATGGAAACTCTTCCAATCTACACCAGGAACATTAAAGTCACCCATTATTATTATCTGATGTGAGTAACTAGATAGTTTGGACTCTATAAAATCAAAATATTTTTTGAAATCTGCTACAGGTAGTTGTGGTGGTATATAAATATTCCCAATAAGAAGTTTATTTTCATTACATATTGATATTTCAACCCATATTGCCTCAATATCTTCCATTAAAAATTCATATTTCTGAATGGTATGCGGATATTTTAATGAATCAATTGCAATGAGAACATGGATATCGTATCAATTACAAGTTAGAAGATGCATATTTCCCATAACTACTTGGTACGGGTTATTGTGAGGCTGGCCGTTAGAAATCCGCTCTAGAAAATGGTGATTAGGGTATTTTGCAAAACTAAAGCTTAAAAACACTCTACACGTGTTTGTCAGTAGCTTACGTCAATGCTGTACAACACGAACGTAATTCTGTACACACAAATCATTTGCTTGCAGCCTGAACATATTTGACTTTATTCAGGAGTAACTTATAAGTTACAAATATCCACTTGAACATTGACGATTACCAGATGACTTCAACAACTTGGAATTTACGAACGGGCAAGCTGGCACATTTAGTATAGACCGCTAAAGACCTAGATGTTGAATGCTGACCAAAATGTCTTCACTATTTAGTCTAGAAGAATACTGCTTCAATTATGCACTTCGTCATTGTCGTGACGTAGGGCCTGTGAACAATTCAAAAGCGGGAGGCTTCGACTATGTCAACACACACCATAATTTTTACAACACCTATTAATTTATTCTTGATACTGAATACACATTATTAAACACTGCGTTGTCTGTTTTGTTTTAATATTTTACTGTCAATTTAAAACGCCTGTAAAAATTTTTAAAGTTTAACAAATCCCCGAATTTGTTATTTGTACCTAAGAAACCGTTAACAAATGGTCGTCATTAAGTTTGTGCGGGAGTGGTAAGGGTTACAATGGCAGTAGTGAACACTTTCAAACGGGAAAAAATGTACTGAGAAAAATAATTTTTAAAAGTAACACTTAGTTTGACATAATTTGCAGAAACACGCTGTACATGAATTACTTTAGCGAATATATTCATTAGGAAAAAAAAAGGTGGGCGGAAAATTTTTTTATTGCAACGTTCAAGGAATAGGCTAATCCTGTAAACAGTTGCATGCTTCAGCGATGCAGGTTTGACAAATCCATCTTTTAAGGTTCTTACCTAGGTAGGTTGCGTTGGTGTATTTGAGGCACAAAACCGAAGGAGCTTTAAGAGTGACGTTGGTCGGCGTTTGTAATGCAATATCGCCTCTACACACAAACCCAGCAACTGGCACGCAAAGCTTCACTATTATTAATTTCCCAAGGGACTTTAAACAGTGGCCGTATTACTTTGCTTGCTATGCTTATGGTTCAAATTACAGAGCTTGTTTCTGTTATTGTGTTTTCGACTCCGGTTGGAATTTTCCTAGATACGACAGTTTAAAAAACTGTTTTTAGCCATTTTGATGGTCTTTAAAATCGCGTTTCCAATAAGCGGTCCTAATTTTCAAACTGATAGAAACATTTTCAATGTGTTTTTTTTATAGATGAACAAATTTAATGCGCGTTAAGAAGTTTCTTCCAAATATGATTACTTATAACTCGCCGCAATGCGTTTCAAACGCAGGTAGATAGGAACCTTACGGCAAAATGACTTGCTACATCCCAGGTTTCAACATTCGACACCCATCTTAGGGGTTGAATCCTCCGTGCAAATTACAAACCCAGTCAATAAAATTAATTAAAATTACCGAAAGTATTTTTACTACTGACTAAACCATATTCACAACTAAAGTGTTTCATCTTAAAGCATAGACATTGTCAAAATACGATTTATAGCTTTGTAGTTTTTTTTTTACAGAAATCAAGTTATTGTTAACACAAATTAGATTTACTCTAGGCAATAGAGAAAGTAATCAGAAATTTGAATTTCAACTGCACAACGGAAAATGGAATGTAAAAATTGCAGAAACAATTCAACATTAATTAAACACTGAACACGAAAATGCTAATTTATTAAAATTAAAAAATTCAAAGTTACCCAATATTTAGAAATAATTACTTCAAATAAAATTAACTGACATACGATCACATGTAGATAAAGTGTTTTGATATTCTTTAATATTAGTAATGAGTAGAAACACTGTAAAATGGCGAAAATATTTAACATAGTCTCCAATAAACTGTAGTAGAGTGTACTGCTCCTACAAGTATAATAGCCACAGATAACTCAGTCATTGCTTATCACCACATGCCTTGGAACACAACAAGTGATACGCCACTGGTAAACATAAAGTAATTGTGGTTTAGGTAGAGACACTGGAAAATCGCGGGAATAGTTGACTGTTTGCTAGGCTCCAACATGCTGTATATAACACTGAATATTTCGTATCAACATTGGCTATGGTTTATTTGTAGCATTTTCTCTCTCTACAACAGGCCCAGTTAGAACTGCACAGCTTGGACACACAGCGTGTGTGATTTGTCCCAAAACTGTTCACACGTGTCACGGTTAATATAATACACTTTATTGGAGACTATGCTAAACATTTTCGCGATCTTCCAGTGTCTCTAGGTATAGGTATCTCTAGGTGCTGTCGGTTACCTGACGAAGGACTACGACTCAATCGCACATTAAAAATTAGCAACTGATGCAGCGATAGATATGGCTGTGTTTAAGGTTCAGATTCATCAATGCACGTGTCAATTTTAAAATAGACTAGGGGACTGAGTTTTACTGACAGTCTTTGAAGAGAGAGAGAGAGAGAGAGAGAGAGAGAGAGAGAGAGAGAGAGAGAGAGAGAGTTCCGTTGAATTGTTGATGATTGTATGTGAATCCCTTATTACGATCTCCGCAGCTAAACACAGGATGACAGATTCAGTTTCTGTATCATATTCACGTGACAGAAGAAGTGCCTGTCCAACTTCATCGCAACTCGTTATCTTCGGTATAGGCCTCAGGTCTTGCATATAGGTAAGTATTTTAAGCATGTGGAATGCACAGTAGATGCATTTATACCTTGTTCAGTTATTCTAACATGGAACATTATAGTCAACGTTCGCAGCCTGGCAAACTGTCAACTATTCCTGCGATTTTCCAGTGTCTCTATGTATACGTTCCAGTCTGTAGGTTTAATTTGAACCTACTTGTGAATATTAATATCCTGCCCACCTTCACCAACGAAGGTAAAAATTTTACACCATGCATACACAACACACACAAATCTAAATTGCATAGTAATATACAAATAATACATATTTTCCATGTGTTCAAAATGAATAATTTTACTAACAACTGACAAAGCAAAATAGTTTATTACAGCAACGGCTTCAACACCTATATCAACCATTACCACCACAAAAACTAAGCAGTAAACTTTTATTTATAAAGAATATAATTGACTTTTAACTTGTGCGGGGACAACGGCACGACTTAGCCACAATACAGTCACGATACAAAACAACGCAACATACTCCTAGCTGCACATAATGTAAACGTGTTGCTTGGCAGCGACTGTACTGCTCGTGTGTACACTGTGTTCAGAGAATGTCTGCTCTGATGTGATGCAGTGACTGTACATTTGAGGAGTGCTGTACAGGATACTAATGGCGCACAAAACTCGCGACCATGAGCACAAATCAGCACAAAACGTGTACAAAACTGTGTACATTTTTCAGTGAAATATATTATGTCAGGGGAGAGTCTTTATCTTGTTTCCTCCGATTTCAAAGGCTTGTAATTGTGCAAGGGCTTAGCTCGCAAAACGTTTGGTTTGCAGCACAAGACAATGAAACACTTTGCAATCGAATGAAATGTCTCAAGATATACGATTATTCTGTGCTCTCGGATATTTTTCGTTAATTCGAAACATTTTCCATCATTCCAACCATATATAATTATGCATAAATAGACTGTTTCCTAGAGAAATGTGCCAGATAAAAGTGATCGAATTAATTATATCGGAATAAAATGTGAACGAACTATTTTATGATATAACCTACCCTACTTCAAGGAGTGAATTTTCGTAAGCACCTTAAGCTACACAGTTTTTACCTGTGTTTAGACATATCTCATCTTCTCGTAAACATTCCAATCGTTTAACTTCTCTATAAGAGCAGATGTAATGTTTTCTCCAGTGTGTGACTCCGTCTTGTGCAAAGAACCGTTTAAAGTTCATTATTACAAAGGAAATGAGCAGCGACTGACAAAAATGAACAGGTATTTCCGTATGTCCACATGTCGTAAGTTATTGAAACTGCACTTACATCGTGTAATTAAGTTGATAGGATGATGACTTGAGACGAAAGAAACATTCTACTTGGAAGTGTGCAACAGAAGACCAATAATAACTTTTAAAACCAAGACTGTCTACTATTCCTTCTACGATACATCCTCAAGTGTCGAACTCACCATTTATAAAACTGTTGCTTTATGGTTGCCTGTGTGATGATTAAGATAATGACATTGTATACTCTACAAAACAAAGGAGTTTCATGTTACCATGATAGTCATACATATGTCATTATTTGTGTCAGGCAAAACATCACTCCGTGGTTTCAGTTTACCAACTTATCACACATGAAATATTGTTACTCGCGCCTCCTCTTACCACTTACTTTCTAGATAAAATATAAACGAGATAAAAAACTTAGGACGGTTTCGCGCGCTATCAGAGAGATTATTACGTAATAATTACTCAGCGAAATAGCAAAGGGAAGCAGGATTTCACTCGCTAACTATCCGAGAGATTATTTCGAAATAATAATTCGATTATTTTATTCAACGATCGAAATATCGCTCGAGTAGTAAAATATCTCGATTCAGCCCCTCACTTATAGAGTGACGTCTACTGTATCGAGTAGACCAATGTGGTTTTCTTCATCCACCTATAGGCACAGACTAGATAGTAATACAGACATGAAATGACGTGGCGGCATGTTTGAAATTGACGAACTGCTCCGCTCATTGGCTGCCTGAGACTGTTGATACCAGCCCCGCGTATGTTTGGCTTCCGCATGTTACTAAAGGTTTCCTGTTGGCCTGGCTGCCGGCTAGCAGAGCATCTGCCGTACGCTGATTGGCGGCATGTGTTTCCGCCATGTTGCTGGCGTGTGTGACTAAGTTCGCCTTCCTACCAGCTATTTCGCTTCTGTATTCCTAAATATTCTGTGCTATAGGCTCACTTGTTTTTGTTCGGGGAAATGGTCAGATACTGCGGGTGCAGCTGTCGTGTTGGCGTAGCTGAGGCGGTCCAGGTGGTTGCTCGGGTCTGCGTAGATAGAGCAGCATGCAAGCCTGACAGTTTCCAGTATGGCCAGCGAGGTTGCCGGAATGATTAATGGCGAAGGGCAGAGGGGGCTGTAAGGAAACAGGCCACACAGACTGCTTCGAGGATAACCAGATCCCGACTCAGAAATGTGGCGCAGGAAGGTTGTGTTGGCTGGAACGCTATCTCACCATGTGTCACCCGCACAGTACTGCCAACACCATAAACTGACCTAGTATTGACAACTTTTAACTAAGCCACAGCATACACGCGGGCCTCAAAATATTTGCTCCTTCTGAAGAACGTTAACCACGTTACAAACTCAACAAGATTATTTATTTTAATTCTTGGGATAGCTAATGTAGTTCAATAACAATTCAACCAGTGAAGCTCTTGAGGAAAATTTGTTAGTGGAAGCAAAACAACAAAGAAAAACGAAGAAACAATACGAATGGTAAAAAAGCATCATACGTAACGTAAGATAATACTGAGCACAGAAGCGTTTATCAGGCGACGCTAAATACTCCGCCAATGTAGGCTATGTTATAACTAGACACATGCTAAATTCGCGTTATCATTTCGTAGCAGAATAAACTTCGCTTTCCTATACATAACAGAGAATAATATGCGATTCAATTGGCCACGAACTTTTATGTGTTGACATTTACGTGTGTTACGTCTTTACAGAGATTGGACTCTCTACCGTGTAAGCATTCTCCGCGGCAAGTCACGACAATATCGGCCAGCGGGAGACGTCGAACAAGCCTATAGTCACTTGTAGTCTAGTCAACTGTCAGAAAATAACGCGAATTTTGCATGTCTCTAACCATCTAAGAATTGTTAGTGATTGCCATGTAGTGCTCATTCTTCGCTGCAACAGCTGACAATAGAACAAAATAAGGAAAATAACTACGCCTGTGAAATTTTGGTACTACGTATTTCTAATTAACAACACTCTTTTATTATTTAACTTACTTTCCCTAGGAAAGAAAACTTTATGAGATCAAGTCGAATAAGTCGGCTTACTTTTGTGTATCTTCCCCACTAATAGCGTTTGAACCCGTAAACTGAACATCAGCAAATTCGATAAAACGTATGCAGTCATTTTGAAAAGGCGGGTTTTGGAAGTTTTCGAAACTTTACCTATAAAGCATGTTAATGTGGAGGTATAACTTTTTTTTTTTCAAAATCTAAGCAGGGAAAACTACATGTTGCTGGTAAGAAATCTACATCGCAAATAGTGCATTGTGTCTACAATACAGTAAACGTTTATGTACAGTACATGCAATTATAAACTAAAACCATTAGCATACTTTAAAATCTTCACTGCCCACCCGCAAGTTACTTTAAAACGCATCACGTTTGTAGCTTCTGAAGGAAACTTAGTTGAAACATAACTTGACGCAACTGTACTATTATAATAACCTAATATCTAGTTCTTGTATAAGTACAGTAATCTTCACAATGTTAGTATGCAAGTTATGTTGAGAGGCTAGAACAGAAGGTGAGAAATAAGCATAGCAGCATGAATGTAGAGAACCACGACTACAAAGGACTAAAACAGGGAAGAAAGAAAACAAAGGAATGAGATATAAACAAGTGTAGGTACCTTGCCTGTTGTTGTCAGATGGCAGAGACTAGACGACTACACGAGGTTCCTCTGCTAGGGCGCGCACTCTACTGCGGGCCAGGCCAGGCCAGGGGACTCCTCTCCTAGGCCTGCCTCTACTAGAACCTACACACGCCGTCACTGCTTCCAGAGCGCAGCACTGTTCGCGACACGATGGTGGACAAACAAAGCTGCGTGGGCAGTTGTCATGCCTACGGGTGTGTGTGCTGCCGTACTTTCAGTGCACGCGAGGGAGTCCAGGAAAATTAATACATAGGCTACATACAACGCGCACACACACATATATATATATTGTGTAAGAAAATTAATAGACCATAATAGACCAATCTCCGGGAGATTATTTCCTATGCAAAAGTAAGTAGACGTTAGGTATATTGGGAACTTTCAAGACAAGTGAATATTGAGGTAGGTATGAGCCTTGAAAATTGAATTTTAAAATAATACTCTTTAGTCAAAATACCACAAACTGTTAGGAGTAAAATTTCAATTCTGTAGGTGATGTTAACTGTTACTGATGTCATTAGCATGTAAATAAATTCATCCTTGAAGCCTTTCCCTTTCATGAAAATAATAGGGGTGGCCACACACATTTGGCATTTTTTTTGCTGTCAGGTTTTGTGAACATTTAATGTTCTGTGTTCAAGCTGAACGTCGTAGGGAACAAAAAAGTTCATCTTGTTCCAAGCTCCTAGAATAAGCCATTTGCAGGATAAATGCACACAACTGCAGATGTGACAATGATGCGACGCCTGGCATGTAGGCAAAAAGTGGTAGCAACTTCCACTAAGGAATTATTGGTTTGTACATGCGCCCTGCTCACAGCAAAATGCAACCTGTGGTGCAGGTTTTAAAAGCATGCTGCAAAATCAGTCCAATACACATTAAAAATCTTAGGCTCGACTAGGTATATTTGGTTTGGTAGCATATTTACAATACGGTATGTTATTTTTTTCCCCACAAATTTCATAAACAATTTAACATTCCTTTTGATAAGCCTGAAAGAAGTAGGCCTACTGTCGTTTTGAAAATGTTTTTATTTATTTGTTTATCTGCATGACAGAAACTGCAGGGAACTATGATCCCCAAAACAACTCGCAATTGTCGCGAAATCATCTTTTCATAACAATTCGTTTGTCATTTCGCGAGAAAATTAGTAAATAAAACAATTGAAAACGTAATTGCAATATTTTAGAATTTACGAAATGGATGTAATGATGTTAAAAAAGTAGGTCTAATGGAATTTCTTCGAATAAAGAAAATTACATTTTATAAAAATTCTACAAAAACAACTCGTCAAATTTATCAAGTCGCAACCAAGTTTTTTTTCTTTTAGATTTATATGGATATATTTTGCGACTTGCTAGCCTATTAAAATACTGCAGGATAAGTTGCGTTTTCCTCGGAGCAGCACGGCGTCTCTACAAACCAATGATTCTATGGCTGAAGTACCACTTGCAGCCTACGTACCAGGCGTTTCATTACTGTCATAGCAATAGTTCTGCTCATTATTCTTGTACTGTTCAGTCTAGGAGCTTGCAATATTTCTTTGTTCCTTACGATACTCGAAACGACAACATGAAATGATCTCTAAGCCTGACGTCAAAGTAATTTCATACAATATCAGGGTGACCACCCTTAATATTTTCCTGATAGGGGAAAGATTTAAGGCTACATTTTTACAGGTCGAAGATCTCACTATCACATGTCATAACTCACAGAATCGGTATTTAACTCCTAATGGCCTAGTTTTTAATATTTTGACCAATTACAATTTCCACACTATATTTTTCAACGACTATGACTGCTATAGTATTCACTTGCTTTGAGAGTGTCCCATATAACGTGTGCTTATTATTTCATGAGGAATCACTTGCCGGAGTGTGGGCTGTTAATTCTCTTACACACTGTGTTATTGTGTGTCCATATATACAAAATACATGAGAGATTTGTGTTAGGCTGCCATTCATGGTGATTAAATAGACCTATAATGTTCAATGTAAATACTGTAAATTGTGTTAGAATAGTCTTAGGGAGCGTACTGAAGTTTTATTGCATTCAGATTAGTTTGCGTAACCTTATACTCAATCGCAATAATTTCTTTCGTGTCATTTATAGCCTATTCAATTTAGTTTTGCATACTGGCGAGAGATGCAGTGATTGAGAGAAGTTTTGAATTGTTTCACGGCCAGTTAAGGCGACTGCCTAGATGGCGCTCAAACTGCGCGCAGTGTGTTCGGAGTTACTTTTTTCTCAGATACCAGTAAACGTGTGTCCACAATACTTACCTATGAGAAGAAAACACACGTCAGACTACTTGTGAATGTAACTTTCAAGACATCACGTATGCGGGAGACCACACATATATTCTTTATTCGAGGTCGTCACCAGGGTGTTGACGTAGATACCATGTTGCCACGATAGCAAGTTCATATTTTAAGATTCTTTGTTTCTCGTCGCCAACAGTGGACGCTCGTGGGTCGCAGTTTCTTGTAAGCACGACGACATGCGGTTGATTCATCACAGTAAAAACATTTTTGTACTTTTTCAAAAAGGTTTTTTGGAAACCTGTTTCCAAAAAAGTTTTTGTAACCCTACAAAAACGTTTTGTAATATTTAAAAAAACCTTGTACTTTTACAAATTTCTTTGTATATTTACAAACATTTCTGTAAATCTACAAATAAATTTTGTAGATGCACTGCTTATATTTTGTTCACTTTACAACAATTGTTTGTAGAGTTACAAAAATATTTTCTGGAAACTAGTTTCCAAAATTTTTTTTGTAAATTTACGAAATGTTTTGTAAAACTTGTCTGGTCTTCAATGTTTATTTTGTTTCAAATCAAAAAATTTACTCATTTCCATTTATTTTACTAGTTCCCAAGGGTGTTCACAATATTTATAACTACTTTAAAAGGTTTCGGACGTCTCACACTTATTACCTGACTGATAATGTTCTGATATTAGTTTACAAGATTTTCCTTGTAAATGTACATTTTTTTTTTTTTACTGTGTAGAGGAGTTTCATAACTATAAAGTACCTAGAATACCTCGTGGAACTGACAGACTGAATTCCGAGTTTCTAAAGTGTTAAAAAACAACTACTCTCTAAATATAGTTTGTAAATTCACCAGACGTGCGTATAGGAGCGCTAAGAAAGTAGGTATGGTAGAATAGTTCCCCAGACATCCGTGGTAACACTCCTAACTTATTATAAAACAGTCAAATGTATACTGAAGTTACCAGACTTGTATTGTAACAAGTGTAAATGTTTGCATATTTACAAGACGGGAGTATGGTAACTGTACCATACTGCGTCTGGGATAATTACTTCCTAAACATTTTAGTAAGTTTTATTGCAGTGTAAGAGATTTCGGTGTAAGGCCTATTATTCAATATTAGTAGCTCCTATTATAAAAACTGGAACATTTATCAAATCTATAAAAATATATATATCTCCAAATAACCTATGAAGGTTGTATAAAGTGACACGCTGTAACTTAGGGGCCCAGTTGTATGCGGAATTGTTGCGCATACGTGCAGAACTTTACGATACGATATTAAGAGGACTCTATGCTTGACGTGAGCGAGGGCATCAAGGCGCAACAGTGACAGAACATCTACGGCAGTGCGTGGTGAACATTCTACAACATCACGCAGTATGTGGCTGTGACGTCAGCAGTAGACATTCTACACGAGCCTATGCACAGCGAGCTAGACTAGCGACAGGGAAGATGTGTGGACAGCAGCCCTCATCTACTGACAACTGGGAGCTATGTCGGGTGAGAGGTCACCTACTGAGAAATATACAACAACGGGATGAGTTTTCATTATAGGCCTACTCATCATACAGCAGTCAGTTGCCGACAGCGAGCAGCGAGGTCCAGAGACAGCGATGGCCAACTACAAACTGTAGTATAGTGTAGAGTGAAAGAGTCCATGCCATATATCATAAGTTGTAGTGTAGAGTTTAAATGTTCAGCAGCCATGGAGACGAGGTACCAGATCGCCAATAAGAAGAAAGAAAGGTGATAGACTTTCTCTGGGTGAACAGGTGCGGACTGCGCAGCGGCAGTATCAGTCGGGGAATACTAAGGAAAATGGCATGCGCGTTTCTGAACCTAAGAGTAATAAATCAAATACTGAAAGAATGTAAAACGCCGTCACAGAACATGGAAAGGAAGTAAGACAGGAGCGAATGGAGGTAAAACAGGTATTCAGCAATTTATCCCTAGCCTACAGTACCGGTCATAAGTTTAAGACCACCATGTAAAATCATCAAACGGCTCATAGGACCTAAAGTTTTGCCGTGATATCGATGCCAATATTTTCAAATATTCTTACAGGTATAAGAAAAGAATCCCCACAGATACAATTTGATGCTATGCTCAGTTTAAGAGTTATGAAGTTTTGAATATTTTCTTACAACCACAAAAGTACTACATTTTGCTATATAAAAAATGTATGGCCTATTCTATTGACGTTACTTCGACGTTGAATTTTTATTGGTGTAGAAAAGTGTGCGTTTTATTTTGCTCAAATAAAAAAATATCCGAAAAATTTTTGGCAGAAAAGCTAGGCACATTTATCAAAAAACATTTTTTTAAGAATTTCCCCTTTTTTTACGAAATTAAAAAATTTATAACTTTTCTGCTGAGTTAGCTACCGGAACCTGCTTTCTTCATCCGCATTGCTCATCTTCTTCTCAACGGTTGGCACTACAAGTCCCATTTTGTGTGCGTGCGGTGTTTAGAGCAATTTTCCACTGTTTGCAACTCTGTCAAGTTACAGCAATTACTTGACCTGTGTGTGTGAACAATGGGTAAGCAAAGTGTGTCAGACAATGTTAAATGGAAATAATTGGTGTGAGCAAGTGTAAAAACCCATAGACAGATAGCCCAGCTATTGAATGTAAGTAAGACGTCAATAGAATAGGCCATAAAAATTTTTTTATATCCCAAAATGTAGTAATTTTGTAGTTGCTAGAAAATATTCAAAGCTTCATAACTTCTAAACTAAGCATAGCATCGAATTGTATCTGTGGGGATCCTTTTCTTATACATGTAAGAATATTCGAAACAATTGTCATCTATATCGCGGCAAAAATTTAGGTCCTATGAGAAGTTTGATGATTTTACATGGTGGTCTTATATACGACACAACTCAATACAAAACTTCACCAAGGATAATGGGGCAAGAGTAGTGATAAGCAAAATCAATTATAAGGATTCATAAATTCGTATTGTTGTGTCAAATTGATTAATCGATTTTTAGCTGAGAATTCGAATGATCATTCGCTTATTCGCTTTTTAATCAACTAGTAAAAAGTGAAAACTTTTGTAGTAATATTAATTTTTAAGCAGTTCGAGAAGTGTAACGAACGTTCCTTTCTATTTTTTAGAAGAGAATGTTTCACTCAGTTGTGGCGTGGGATTGACATTGATAAGGCGTTCTCACGGGAACATAGTGTAACTGTAGACTCTATCTGAGAAACGCAAGGGAGGAAACAAGTGAACTTAGATACGAGCACGCAGAAAACTACTGACGCAGCAATTAGAGAACACAGTATAGGGCCTACATTACCTGCCTGATAAGCAGTCCTTGTTGACGTGTCACTCAAACATACTAACTTCTTTGTCAAGAAAGACTCTGAAACGAGATAAATGTTTGCAGCAACAGCAAAGATTAATTTATTCCTAGGTTTCGTGAGTGTAAAAAGATAAACTGTGGCCCACAGGCGATAGTTCTAATATGTCTTCGTAAAACACGCATGTAAGAAAAAAATCTTCAACTTCACAAAGTCAAACATTACTAATATTTTTGCTCATTTAATATAATTTAATGCAGAAAAGTGTTATTTCTCCTTACAATAGTTAAAGTCAGTCACACCAGTCAATGTTATTGGCATGGGAAACCATATAAAATTCTTGTATGGCTTTTTATGTTTACAAATCAATGATTTACAAAGAGAAATAAAAAAAGTATTTTACTATATTAATATTTGCTAAGTATTTGGTCAGTAAAACCATTCATAAAAACTCAATTACGATTAATATTAAAAAAAAATTATTGAAGACCTCGGGAGTGAATAATGATAACCAATAATCCTGTAGTCTTCAGCGTAAGTGTAATAAAATACGTCAAATCTGAACAAAAGTGCTACATAAATGTATCACTTACTGTGCGGTTTGAAATAAACTACTGACAAAGTATCGCGAGATATAGCATAAACTGATGGTCGTGGGAATGAAACGTTATAAGCGACCCAGGTT
This sequence comes from Medauroidea extradentata, assembly GCA_003012365.1. Taxonomy (NCBI): domain Eukaryota; kingdom Metazoa; phylum Arthropoda; class Insecta; order Phasmatodea; family Phasmatidae; genus Medauroidea; species Medauroidea extradentata. Next base: position 9,515 of record PNEQ01040196.1, on the reverse strand, counting down.
GAGATAAACAAACTAGCAGTTAGTGGTGAAGACGGAGAAAGTAGCCTACTGTAGTACAGGTAACGCGCTCATGCTAAGAAACTGAGACAAAGTTTCTGGCTCAATTTGCCACGAACGGAAATAGTGTAGAGAAATGTTTTATTGGGGTAGAATTTCCGAAAGAAGAGTTAGACTGCGCGTTAATGTTTGCAGAGAGCGTGAGTAAGCCAGGAATCAAGTCTCGTGGATTTAAAGCAAATAGAGTTATTACTTATAGGTAGGGCTAAGAATATTTCGCCGGTTCAACGACCAACATACTAGAATACATTACCCTGTGTATACCGAAGCCCGGCTATCATTTGTCCATGACCTGCTACTCATTCAGACACCAGACAATGAACGAATAGACGGGGCTTGAGTACGCATAGGATATTGGATGCTATCATGCACATCATTGAACTCGCGAAATATTCCTAGCCCTACTTATAGGTTGTCTAGGAAATACGTGGCACGGGATATAAAAGGTCTCGATTACACATTTGACTGGGAATGTTAAACTCGTCCAAGTAATCCCTAAGGGTCTTCCACACATAGGTTGTGTTTGTGTGTGTAAGGCAAGAGCTGTAAGATTGTCGTTGGCCACTTCGCGCAAGCCACTCAGCTGGTTTGCAGTACGTTACAATTATCGGTTTTCCTATGTGACTTAAGCGGTGGCCACATTATTTTATTTGTGGCCAGCGAAGTTCAAAGACTAATGCTTGTTTCTGTAGTTGTTTTTTTTCTTTCGAATCCGGTTGTTATTTTTCTTGAAATAGCAGTCTGGAAGTCATTTTTGACCATTTTGAGGGACCCGAAAATTATGTTTCTAATAATCGTCCCTAAGTTTTTAATCTATAGCTTCGTAGTTAGCAGTGTGCCTACCTATAATGCGTGTTAGGTAGTTTCGTCAAAATAAGAATAGTCGTAACTCGCTGCAACGCATTTGAAGCGCAGGTAGAGAGGCCTTTAAGAGACTTGTACTTCCATTTAAGAGACATTTAGTTATGGAAAGGCAAACCGTTGTTCGACATGAATCCAATACCAAGGGAAAATATGACCTATATAGATCCAGAACAGCACGTGGTACAGAGGAGCAAAGAGACAGCGCTATGGTTATCGAGAGATAATTACCAATGTTTGTACGAGTTACTTGCTACGCACCTTAGTGAATTATCTTATGAACCAGGGTGTACTGGGCTGTATGTTCTTGAGCTGAAGTTCAAGACACGTGGTCTGTGCGAGGATTGACACTGTCCAGCACAATGCGAACCAAGGACCTGGAAACAAGAGCTCCGATCTCATGCTGATCGCAACAACAGGGTAGAGCGAGGTACTTTACATGACGCCTCTGTGGGTGGTTCTAGAGAAACAAAACACTGTCGCTTGATGTAGGCGTATTGCCAACATTGGACAAAGCGCACGTGAAAGAGTTAGCAGGCAACAAAAATGTGAAAGCTGTTCCGGCAGGAAAAGAGAAACCGGCTTAGTGTTTGTCGAGGATGAATGTTGAAGTTGAGGGCGGCAGTGAGAGGACGTTTGGTTAATGTAGTGTCCCAGAGGCAAGTTTTATGAGGGTACCCACTCCTGACTCACAAAAGGCGGGCAGTGGAGGCCAGATTAGTCACACATGACCCTTGTCGCAAAGAAGACGTGGGGCGAGGGCAGAGGCACGCCAGGCTTGTTCTGTGAGGCGTCTCGTTCACAATACGGCCCGGCAGGAAACAATGGCTTTGTTTTTACGATCGCTTGTTGTTTTATTTTCGTGTATTCGGCTGCACATCGTCCGCTTCACTATACGTATTTTACATTGGCAACCTGGTTATCTCGTTTGGCCGATAATTCATATCGATAATTGACACAGGAAATAAAAATGAAAGTAAAAAAAAGGTGTATCAAAGGCAAGATGAGACTGACTTTAAAGAAAAAAAGAGAAATTTCTCATGTGTGTACAAAATTGTTAGGTATTAAGAATGTTAGTTTATAAAATCTTTGAAAAGTGTGCAAACATAATAGCACTGGTATTTAAAATGAATTGCGATGTTTGTAAGTGATGGCAAATGCCTTGGTGGCTACATACTAAACTGTAAAAAAACTTCCTAAATGTTTGAGAAGTAACTAACCTAGACGCAGTATGTGACAACTTCCACCTTGTAAATATGTCAACTTTTACAGATGTAACAATTTAGTATATATTTGGCTATTTTATAAAAACGTTTAGGATTACTACCATGGATGTCTTGGAAACAATTATACCATTTCTACTTTCTTAGCATTCCTATAAGCATGTGTGATAAATTTACAAACTATTTTTAGAGTGTATCTAAATTTGTATCGTTTCACGACGTGTGTGTATACATGTATGAGTTTCATACGTGTGTTTGTGTGCATGTGTGTGTTTGTATAATACATGTGCGTGTTTGTATACTTCTGCGTTTGTATACGTGTGTGTGTGTGTTTGTGTATATGTGTGTATGTGTACATGTGTGTATGTTTGTGTACATGTGTATGTTTGAGTACATGTGTGTATGTTTGAGTACATGTGTGTGAGAGTGTGTGTGCCGTCGTGCACGGTAGTTAATATAAGGGCACAAGTATGTCCAGTGGCTGATATGTCGATTACCTCTTTAAATGACGGGAGGGGGTGTTCTGGGAATTCACCCCCGGGACAATTTCGATTATAAGGTGCAAAATTGAGGTTATTTAAGCAGTTTACATATTAAAACTTTGGATATACCACTAGTAGGAATAAAATAATTTTTATTAGTTAATATGTTCATAATTGTTATGAGAGTACAATTTCCCCAAAATAAATGTGAGTAGATGACGCGCCCCTCCCCCCTCCAGGCAGGCCAATGAGAGGAGAAGAGCTTTGTTTAGGAGAAGGTAGACTTCTCATGCTGGAGCAAACAACTCTTCGCATTCAGCTTAAATATCTGACTTGACTACAGCGTTCAGTACATGGCTTCTTATGGAGCCGTACACAATCAAACTGACTACTAGTTTTAGATAAACTCTAAGTCTACAGTCAATGTCAAGACGGCCGTTTGCAAAGGACCAATAGATATTTAAAGTCATTTAGAAAAAATGTACTTCTAATTTAGTTTTTCTACTATGACCGGATTTCGTGAAAACTGAAACAGCCGAGTCTTAAATATACCGTGAAAAGCAAGTATAGAGCATAGTGAAATATTATTAAGTAACATGTAACTTTAGTCAACAAATAGCAAGTATGTTACAATATAACAAAGTGATTTCAATGCCAGCCGTAGTGCAGAACTGGCGGGGCCGTCGCCCTGGGCGCCTAACAAGGATGGCGCCAAATTCAGACGAAAAAATTTGTTTTTCTTCAGAATGAAACAGAAATTTTATTGAAACACATTTACTGTTGACGAACCAATATTAGTATAAAAGGACACAAACTCTATAGAAAAGTTTACGGAGCTGATGTTCATGGATACTGTTAGCATTGACAGTTAATAATGACAAAAACAGCCAGTTTTTATACGGCATTTGATTTTCCATCATGGAATTCACAATCGTCAACATTACCACAACCACATTGTTGTCTTCAGACAGACTCTACTTCAATGAACGAAAGCTGTTGTTTTATCGGGATTAGTTATAACGATTAATATGTATGTGATAACGAATATTTATTTAATAATTGCCTTTTACTATTAATCTAATTAATTCAAATCAATGGAGTAACTTAACTGTTTATATTTTAAAGTAATATAAAAATGTGATAGACACATACTTTGAAGCGTAAAATTGGGACGCTCTATTGTAGTTGTAACCTGATTATGTCATGCAGTTTGTAAACAGACAACATTGTAACTGTCTGCACTTTGTTTTAAGAATTTATCTCAAGTCTTGTGTTAGTTGGCGATTAGATGGATGTTGTGACGGTGAGTGCTTTCGCTTTGTGATTGTTAGTCGTAACCTGGAGAGACGAGGATTTCATTCAAATTTTACATTTGTATTCTAATGAAGTAGGTACGTGAAAGTTGTCATTCCTTTATTTTTTTTTTTTTGCGTATGCGGATGAGTTTTGTTTGTAATGATAAGACTTCGCAACATCAAAATGAAAAAGTCGTGACCCACAAACCAATAAATATATTCGGCTGTTGTGATATTTGAACCTGTGAGGCCAGTATAAAATAAAGGCTTATGTTGTAAAGTTTATTGAGGAAACTGTACCGCGTACAGCCTACACACAATCCCCAGTGAACTGTTAGCTAAACAATATACACAAGAGGTTTGTGCTTATGTAGTCTAATTTGTTACTGCTACGACTACTCCTTCGGTTTCCAGTAGTTGTGAGTTTCTTATAAGAGAAGCCATTGCCAAGCATCAACCGTTATAGTAATCCCGTGCCATTTAATATGCCTAATATTTTTACAACATATGAAATCAGTCTGAAAATGTTTTGGATAGGCGCAATCTCAAATAAATAAATATAAGTTACATATTTGCTTATTAATATAGGCTTATTTGTATGTGTGTATATATATTTGACTATTAATATTAAGAGAGCAAAACTAGAGTAAAATTTCAATGCGACCTACAACATTGTAACTAGCTATCTACGAATACTTTAAGGGCGTTGGACCCGTAAAAATTCAAAATTTTATATTTGTGCCAAACACTGTCCAACTTTTACACATCAGATAACATGTCATTTCCCCAAATAAAAAAAATTACGTCCCATGGTTTTAGCATTATGACCTATCAAAGTCACAAAATGGCAGTTGCGGTGTAGCCAAAATAATAAAAAATAATTAACTTGCAGAAACAAGATAATTCATATTGATTCTTAATGATGTGAGCTACTTCAAGACACTTTTGTGAACACAAAGCGATAACTTTTTGTATTTTAAAAAAAATGATGAAAATGAGTAAATTTTTGCATAACTTTGACTTTTGGCTACTACTGAAATTTTCAAAACTAACTTTTGTCAACCATGTCGTAAAATGCATTGATACACTAACTATCAGTTCCTGTAATTTTGAATTTATTCGTTAATTACTTCTTTTGATTTTGGCTACACCGCAATGGCCATTTTGAGACTTTGAAGAGTGATTATGCAAAAACTATGGGGCCTAATTTTTTTTTATTTGGGGAAATGACATGTTATCTGATGTGCAAAAGTTGAACAGTGTTTGGCACAAATATAATAAAATTTTGAATTTTTACGGGTCCAACGCCCTTAAAGAGACCCGACGTTTTCAATGAGGAAATAACTTATTTTTTAAATTCTATTTTTTGTTGTAACAGTACGTTTAGTTTTATGAAAAACGGAACCACGCGTTCTTTATCTGCGTCCGTATGGCTCGAGAAGAGCGTTTGTTTTAGCTGATCAGTAAAAACTAGTGCCGCCATGTCGATGTCCCTGTGACGTCACTGGACTCGTTATAGCTACTAGAGACATGCAAAATTCGCGTTATAATTTGGTAGCAGACTTAACTTCACTTTCCTATACATAACAGAGCATAATCTGCGATTCAGTCGGCCACGAACTTGTATGTGTTGTCATTTACGTGTGTTACGTCGTTACAGAGATTGGCTTCTCTACCGTGTAAGCATTCTCCGCGGCAAGTCACGATAATATCAGCCAGCGGGAGACGTCGATCTATCCTATAGTCACTTGGAGTCTAGTCAGTTGTCAGAAAATCTCTAGTCATAGTGTGTCTGTTTACTCTAAGGGCCGATTGCATATTGAGAAAAATCTAAGGCCTCTCTGACTGAACTGTGAGAAATTTTCATTGCAGAGACGAAAAGTGAGTGAAATCTATGGGAAAACTAAGAATTTCTTAAGGCGTCCTCGGACCTTCTTCAAGAGTTTCTCGGGTTGAATATCAATCATGGCGACCGTAAATTGAGGTTAGAATGCCACATGGGGGAGAGAAATATTCTTATTTTAAATTAATTGGTAATATTCTAGAGGAGTAACACAGCCATGGTGTAAACGAAAGGCTGCGCTGGCATCTGCAACATAATTTATATTCGTTGTACATTTTTACTTGAAAGCGATGTCGTGTTTTTTTACTGTCACTTTTGTTATCCAACACAATGGTTACGATACCATTTGATAAACAAAGTGGTTACGATTACATTTGATAAACAAAATCGACAACGTATATCTGTAATTTTTATTTTGCATTATTTCAGCTTTGCAGTATGCGAAACACTAAATATAAGTCATATAAGGTTTGTGTATAGCAAATGGGAAATAGCCCCATATAGGCTACATTTCAGCTACATTTCTGCTACATTCGCAAGTCGATGCACGAAGAGAAATAATTTTTCTCGCGAATAGTGTGGTAACACTTCGCCTCAAATGAGTATCTCAGTTTCCTGACTCTGCAATGCGGACGAAAACTTCTTAGATTTCACTCCATTTCTCCTTTGTTTCACCTTTATATCAAGATTTCCCTCACTTGATTCTGCAATCCATACTAACTCTACAACAGCAACTTACTTTCAGTTCGTGAAATTGCGTTAAATCCAGTTTATGTGGTAAGAACGGATATGGTGTGAACTCCAATTAGCTATAAACGTGTACAGTAGCTGCTTTGCAGCAATACAGCTGAATTTATGCTAAATGCAATATTTACTACAACGCCGCGTGACATTACAAGACGGGCTCGGCGTGGTTTCTACAAGACAAGACCTGAAACAATCTGCTGTCAGCGACTAAAGTACAGTTTATGTATTCTGTGGTTATTTCAACGTATTGTGTACAGTTTGACACGGCTGGCATAAAATAAGTAATTACTTTTAATTTAAAAGTTGCGCTCAAATCTCGACGACGATGTTCAGTTCACTGTGTTTTTGCTGTGTGGCCGCCCCGCTAGTTGAAACGACTCGGCCTATAGGCGAGCTGAAGGCACCCGTGATTGGCCGATAATTCCAGAGCTGGGCGGGGATTTACAAAATTTGATAACAGATCCGAACACAGCAGGCTGGGACTATCAAGGCCTCTCACTAGAAACGTAAATAACTTATATTGGGAAGAAATAGTATTTTTAATAGAAATATTAATCTGTTACGTAATTTTGCCGACTTGATCAACCAAACTGCCTTATCCCCAGTCTGTAAGAACCAGGTTTGATTCAGTGCATTCAAACTATCAGCTCGGTAGGTTCACTTCCTGGATGCTTACGAACTTTATTCGTTTGACTTTTTAAACAAAAACGTATTATTCTTGACTGGATGTGGAACAATAAAATTATTTTGTAGTAAGTTATCACTCCAAAATTTGAATTAAAGTGACATAAACTCAAACCTAACACTAAAACGTCATAAAAATAAATTAAATGTGCCGTCTTCATTCCTATCAACTCAATGCCAAGAGCCAGTCAAATCTTCGTTATTGATTAAAAAATCTGTAATCGTGCATGAATTAACAACGAGTAAATTTCCCGGGTTAGCTTTCTAGTACGTAACAACTGTCCATTGCTACAACCTCGTTAGACCATCTTGTGCAATGTGCTCCGGCCTAAAGTGCTGAAATGTCACAATAATAATAATAATAATAATAATAATAATAATAATAATAATTATAATACATTAATTATTTGTTGTGACAGTCGGACCACGTCTCCTGTTTATTTTATTTTATGGGAGAACCAAGCGAATCTCGGTAATCAATTTAATATTACACGTCTAACTTTTCCAGAACGGAAAAAAAATTATTTTAAGTTCATATTTGTTTTCGTTAATGTGATGACATTTCATCTAATCTGAATCAGGTAAAGGTGTGAACAAATTTGACAAATTAAGGTAAATACATAATGACAAATCAGCTTTTGCATCAGCATTAATAAACAATGCAAATTTGATTTGTAAATACCTTAAAACGAAACTACAATAACATTACAAAATTGTAAACGTAAATGTGAGAATGTACCTAGAAAGACAACTTAATATTTCACTGATTCTTACAAATTATTTTCACACCAAATATATCCACGTAAATTAATAACTCCGTGGGCATTCTAATTTTCAAAGTATTGAACATCAAAAATGTCATATTTTCAAACGCCGCTGTAAATATTGATAACACGTACTTATTGGCTAACATACGTATGACGTAGTTGAGACTGTTGTTTCCGTTCGCCGCCAAACAGGTCGTGTCAGTGTTTCAGGCATTAACACCATATATCAACATTATCTTCGCACTTTATCAAAGACACAGTCTTTTTATTTTTGCTGCGTTACGCAAAATCAAGTATAACAAACGGTTACTTTATCGACGTGATACAAAAAAAAGTTTTGTAAAATTTACAGTCTACCATTCTTTATACTTAATTCGGTGAACGCAGGGAAAATAAGAACGACTGTGTATTTGAAGTGCGAAGATAATGTTGATAAGTGTAATACTCTTATTGCCATAGCGATACTAAGTTCAGCCTTGATTTAGGCTTATATTGGGTTCACGAGGGTTGCATACATGCGCCTGGAGCACTGGGACGGCCTTACAATGAAACCGGTTACTTAAGGGCGCGGTTCACCTAAGTTTTCAACCTCTTTAGTTTTTATATTTATACCATATTTTTTTCTTATTTTATACATAAATTGTGATTAAATCTTCCTCTTAGGAAATTTTTGTATCTCTCATAGTTTTTGCGTAATGAGTAGTAAACGTCTAAATTTGGACTTTACGGTTTTAAGTAGGCCACTAAAACAAACTGACATACCAAACTGAAAAAATTCACACTATATAACAATGTTATAGGCTATGATTTCACATATATAAAAACAAAAAATATACATTTTTTTGTGTATTTTTAAAAAATCGTTGATAATTTTTTTTAATTTTCATTTCAAAATGCAGCATTTTTTATTAAATACAAAAGTATTTTTTTTTATTTTCAACAAACAAATAAATGAGGCATACAACACAAAATGTACGGTACAAAACTCTGCCGTATCATTAAATAAAAAAATCCGGGCATTTTTGAAATTACGATTTACGTCATATTAAAATGTCAGTAGCGCGCTAAGAATGTAATGTATCTCGATATGTACAGCTCGCAAACACAAGATACGAGTTTTCGGCGCCACTTTTCTTGACAACACTGAGACTTCAACATGACGTCAAACCCATAGCCTACAGGCAGAAACGTATCTAGGCTTTACTTCGCCCGGGCAAGAATTGTGATATGCTCCCCCCTCCTTCCGTCCTCTTTATCGATCAATCCAATCAACACAGCAGTAAAAAACGTATCTTGCATACGTTGTATTGCGCTCAAGTAAATAACTGTAGGCTATAACATTTTAGTAGAAATATATAAAACCTGTACTCACTAGCTACCCTTGGCAGTGATTTAAGAGAGCATTTTAAAATTTTCGGCACCACAAGCACCCCCTCTTCCCCTGGGCAAAGGGACAGTCTGCCCCTCCCTAGATCCGCCCCTGCTCCCACTAGATCCACCCCAGCACCCTACTAGATCCGCCCCTGCCTCCACCCCTGCCCCCACTATATCCTTCC
>PNEQ01040191.1:0-14990 GCA_003012365.1 Medauroidea extradentata | reverse complement strand
CAAACAGTGTGTAATTTATGAAATTCAATTTGAAAGTGAAGAGTGGAGTGGAGAAATTCTGAACAGAACTTATTTTGAAATGTGTAGAGATGGCAACCATTTTCGTGTAACGTTCAACCCCTTCTCACCACGCACTACAAGCAATGTTACAGCTTGTTTTGCATGTGAAGGTGTTAACTGTCCAGTTAATTTATGCAAAACATTTTTACCACTACCATTGACTCTTGACCAAATGAAATCATGGGTTGAGACACCAGAGCATGTTGTTGTTGTTGATAAATGTGATGGACTGCAACATGACATAAGTACAATAACATCCACACGTACCCAATGCCTTACGGCAGGTTGTGCTTCTCACCTATGTCCTGTGTATAGAGAAAAACTGTTGCAAGATATTAATTTCTCACCAGCAAATTTTTTGAAGGGATATTACAAAAGAAAAATGTAAATATATGTCGGTGAAGACAATACTTAATTATCAGTCAAGATGGAGGAGGCAACATGTAACGATGAGTCTGCAAGTGAAAATGAAGCAGAAATTTCTGGAAGTTTGTTCTGCTACATCAAGTGTCATTTCAGCCGTATGTGTACAAGAATATGGGACATTCAAACAAGTTTTCCATGTAGAAGATGAGTGGGTTTTTCCCAGTACCCCCTCCACCACACCTCCACCCCCGCTCCGCCACCGCTCCGCCACTGCTACGCCACAACCACCATTTTGTGAAGATACTCAGTTCTCTGTAGACCAGCAACGTGACAACATGCAGCGCTTCTCTCCTGCTGAGCACTACGAGTACGTAAAGCCTGGAGATCAGTGTGTGGAGTATTCCTACTGGAATGGTGAAGGCAACTACCGCGAATACACTGAAGAGTGCAACTTGGGCGAACATTGGCTGTATGCACATTATCCTACGAGTTGGGAACATTGTCAAGAGATGATTGGCTGCTGTCCTGAAGGGAAATGTATTGTGTTCAACATGCGGAGCAATACACCGCTTCCTGCCTCCAATGAAGACGTAATAGCTCATGCACTTCTGCAAAAGCAATTAACTATTCAGAGACTGTTGTCGCCAGACCTCTCCGAGACTGAAGCTGTCTCTACTTCCTGTGACGATGCTGCAGATGGTGACCACATTCTAAGTTACGATGTTGGAGCCCAGGCAACCATGGAAGGACAGGACGTTGTTGGTGATTCTACATTTATGTGCCCTGTTGTAGGAGAAGACTACCTTGCTTCCTTGGTACGAAAAATTGTACGTGCAATACTCAAAGACATTTTAAAAGTACTTGAAGATTCATGATGTATGTAAATATTTGTTGTGGTAATATGTGGTTAGACTCTTGTATATGATGGGAAATGCTAGTATGATGTATGTACGTGTATATATGTATTACATGGAGAAAAAAAATAAACATGATAAAAAAGAATTTTCATGATTTTTATTTCCTGGCAATTTAGTAAAACCTCCTTTAACGTAAACAGTGTTGTATAAGTGTTAGTAAACCAAAATATTGATTTCTGAAAATTATTTATAAACTGTGTCTGAACTCAACAATTACTGCTACTTACAAGTTAAAGTACGAAAAAATACAAGTTCAAGTTTTATATGGTTGTACAAGACTTTTGTGAGGTAAGAAATGTTCAGCTACAAAGCTACAAGGTAACTATGTTCAAACATGTGATGTCGTAACAAGCATCTGGAATGTCTCGCAAGTGTGTCACGAGCAATGATTCATTGTCGCGAGCCCTCCTGAGCGAGCCCTTATCTCCAGCCCCATCAGAGTGGCGAAGCCAAGAGAAGTGTTGCAATACCCTGGTGACTAGAGGAGTGCTATAAGGAGTAGGAGGAGGGGAGGAGGCGGAGGAGGTAGAAAAGGAAAGGGGCCGGAGGAGGAGGGGGATCTTTCGAATGCCTGTACAGACTTGCTCTCACGACACAATACCTTACTCACATATGGGGAAGTACTACCCAGGTGCTGTGGACCTGTGCAGACCTGTACTGGACACAGTCACTGCTTGTGATATCACCTTGCTTGCACCACAGGTGTGACTCGCCTCGAGCATTCACGAACCTGTTCAAACCTTTTACTTTTACTGGTATGTGCCAGTATAGGGTTTTCCAGAATTTTTTACTGTTCAGCCAATAGCAACACAGTATTCTCAAACATGACCATATATGGAGTGGGCTGTTATACCCCTCACCACCACATCTACCCCCTCCACCCCCACCACCACTCCCTCTACCACCATCACATGCTCATAAAATGTGCTGTGAGGCCTGGTTTCTTCAGTCTTTGTTCATCGTTCGACGATTGTTCATCGAGTTTAGTGTTTGCTAAACTGCTTTCATCGTCATATTGATTTATAGTTACATTTCATTCTTCACTCTTTATCATCATACTAAAGTTTCATTTCTCACCTTAATTCATTATACTAACATTTCATTTTCACCTTATTCATCATTTTATTTTCGCATCTTCGATCTTCAGTGTTTGAAGTTTGGATTTCCTCCTGGTTCAGCGTCGAGCAGCCATCGCGCGTTCCGCTCCAGTCGAGACATCTTTCACATACTTTAACGTCGAGCTGCCATCGCGCGTTCCGCTACAGTGAAGAAGACATCTACTGCACTACTTCAGCAATGGATGCTTCAACATCTGCTGTCGCACGTCCGGACCTTCAGTGCAGGTATTGCGAGCAGAGATTTACTGTTCGCTGTAATGTTCTGCGCCACGAGCGGAACTGTGCAGCCAATGAGTCTAGAGAAGCCCTGCAAATTTGCTACAAGTGTGGGAAGGCTATTGCTCGGAAAGATGATATGTCCAAGCACTTGCGTTCCTGCCAAGGAAATATTGTTCAACCTGCTTCATCTCATTGCCAGTTCTGTATTGTTGTGTTTGCTCATGTTGGGGATGCACGTCGTCACGAGACTTCTTGCAAGTTTAATTCGGGGAAGAAAACCTTCACAAAGGCATGCTGCCAAGTGTAGTGGGCCTGCTCTGAAGAGACAGCTTGCGGGTACTTGTGTCCAGCCAGTAGCTGCCAAACGTCGTCGCCTGGATCAAGCAGGACCATCTAGTGCACCACAACCAAGCCCCCCACCTCGTCCACGGATTGTTGCTGGAGCTGGTTCAGCAACAGTGCACGGGTTTGTGGAAGCTGAGACAGCTTTTAGAGGAAACTTGCGAACCTTTGTGGCCGAGAACACATCTACCCAGGCCCAAGATATCTGCAGTTACTTGGAAGGGATGCGAGGACAGATAATTGGACAGCTAATTGAGGAGATCAATACACATGGTCCCATAAAATTTTATATGTGACTTGAGTGTTTATATGGCAAGCCAGAGCCACATGAGGATGAGGAAGATCAGAGGGCCTTCAAGACCAAAAATATTCCTCTTTACAACATTGATGATGTCGAGGAAGCTGTTGCAGCCAGCTTGGAGAAGATATGCCAGGAAGAGGAAGACTACATGGGGAAAGGTAGTGGTTGGACTCTGACTGCAGTTAAGCATCTTCAGCTCCGCATCAATAAGCTCGACCCTCTGCGTGCCTCCAGCTATATTGACCTACCACTAGACGTCTAGGCTCGGGAAGCCATCATCAACCCTAAGAATGAAGATCACCAGAGCTTCAAGTGGTCACTCCTTGCTCGCTTTGTGGTTGGTACAAACCCTGAACGAGTGGACCAGCAGTACCTTGACCTGGAATCTAAGTTCAATTTTGCAGGGATCGAGTTTCCTACACCATTGCGCCAAAATAAAAACCTTCGAGATAAATAATCCAGAAGTAAGTGTCAATGTGTTTACTTTAAATGATGACATGAAAGTTATTCCTGTACGGATCGTGAATGAAGAGAAACAAGAACATTTTGATCTGCTGCTCCTCACAGCTGAATCCAGCAACCACTTCACCTACATCAAAAACTTTTCTCGCCTCATCCGACCTCAGGTCACTACTCATCATGGAGTAATTCATGTGTGTAAGAGGTGTCTTACCTACTATCATGACATACCTCGTGTGACTGGTCTTTCAGGCAAACAGTGTCTTGAAGAGCACAAAAAATATTGCAACCCACATGTTCCTGTTCGTGTTACAATGCCTCAGTATGAGAAAAACGGACGGAGGCCTACACTGAAATTTAAGAACTACCAAAATGCGGACAAACTTCCTATTGTAGTGTATGCAGACTTCGAGGCGATGCTACTTCCTGTTCACACTTCTCAGCCAAACCCTGCTACATCACATACTTATGCATACCAAAAGCATGTTCCATACAGCTATGCATTGTATGTGCATGTGGATAATGACAAGATTCCTGCTGCAAAAACTACATGTCTACCGACAGAGCCCATACTCTATAGGGGAACAGAGAATGAACCTGATGTTTCGAAAAAGTTCATTCAAAATATAGTTGAAATTGCAAGAAAAGTAAAGGCGATATATGAAGTGAGCGAAAGCCTTGAGCAATCTTGAGTTGCTTTATCATCTGTCTGCCGAGGAGTGCTGTTACTGCTCTTCCACCTTCACAAAGAATAATCGTAAGGTGTATGACCATTGCCATTTTTCAGGCAAGTATCTGGGCCCTGCGTGCAATGAATGTAACATGCTCTGTCGCCGTCCGAAGAAGCTTCCGGTATTCTTCCATAACTTGAGTTATGATGAGCACTTTATCGTCAAGGAGCTAGCTTATGATGATAAAGATATTTTCATAATTCCGCATTCGAAAGAGAAGCTCATTACTTTTTCGAAGCAGCTTGGGGACCGATTCGCTATCCAGTTCATAGATACTTTTCGTTTCATGTCGTCCAGTCTTGCACAGCTAGCCGAGAACCTACCTGTTAGCCAGTTCACCAACACCACCAAGTTCTACAGATCTGAGGAGTTGGAGCTGGTAAGGAGAAAAGGTGTTTTCCCTTACGACTATGTTACATCGTGGGGAAAACTTGAAGAAACTCAGCTACCCAAGAAGGAAGACTTCTACAACCGACTCATCGATTCTTGCATTTCAGATACTGATTTTATTCATGCACAGAATGTTTGGTCCAAATTCGGTTGCAAGACATTAGGCAACTACAGTGATGTGTACCTCATGATAGACGTTCTTCTCCTGTGCGATGTCTTTGAAGATTTTAGGCGGCTGTGTATTAGTACATATGGACTTGACTGTACTCACTACATTAGTCTTCCTGGTTTCTCTTTCGATGCAATGCTGCGCATGACAGGCGTTAAACTAGAGCTGCTAGTCGAGTACGATATTTGTATATGTTTTTAGAGTCTGGGATCCAGGGAGGTGTAGCACAATGCATTAACCGCCATATTGTAGCAAACAATACCTATACTTCAGACTCGTACGATGCCTCTAAGCCATCTCAATACATACCATATTTGGATGCCAACAATTTGTATGGATGGGCGATGTGCTTGCCACTACCTCTGCGGGACTTTGAATGGGTGGACACTGACATTGATTTTATGCAGGTGCCAGAAGATGGACCATTAGGATACATCATAGAATGTGATGTCGAATACCCGGCTGAGCTCCACAGAGCACATATGGATTTACCTTTTCTTCCTGTGAATCGGTGCCCTCCTGGAAGCAAACAGAAGAAATTAATAACTACTCTGGAAGAAAAGAAGAATTATGTAGTACTCTACCGAAATCTCAAGCAGGCAGTCCAGCATGGATTGAAGGTGGCGAAAGTACATAGGGTTCTTCGATTCGAGCAGAGTCCCTGGTTCAAACCTTATATTGAGCTGAACACCGCAAAGCGCCAAGCTGCCAAAAAAGAATTCGAGAATGATTTCTTCAAGCTTGCCAATAACTCGGTCTTTGGTAAGTTGATTGAGAATAAGAGAAGAAGGCAGCGAATGGAACTTGTATGCCGAGACACACGTGTGAAGAAGCTCATCGCGAAACCATCATTCAAGGATAGAGTAATTTACTCCGAGCTCTTGTCCCTGGTAATGATGGAGAAAGAAGATATTCTGTTCGACAAGCCGATATATGCAGGTTTTGCAGTGTTGGACCTCTCCAAGACTTTAATGTATCACTTCCATTACGATGTGATGAAGGTCCGTTATGGGGATAACATTGAGCTCTCATACTTGGATACAGACTCTTTTGTGTATGCTATTAAATCTCGGGATTTTTATCATGACTTAACTGCAAACCCAAGCTTCATATCGGAATTCGACACCAGTTCATACCCTCCTAATCATCCCAGCTACTCAATCACCAACAAGAAAGTGTTGGGTAAGTTTAAAGACGAGTGTGGTGGGGGGATCATGGCCGAATTTGTGGGACTAAGAGCAAAACTCTACTGCTACAGGTGTGTTGACAAAGTAGTTGAGCGAACCAAAGGGGTCCAGAAGTCTGCTTTGCAGTACAAAATTTCTTTTGAAGACTACAAGACTGTGTTGTTCCAGCAGCAAGACGCGAAGCGGGTCTATGTCAATGCCATCCGAACACATCAGCATAACGTGTTCTCTGAATGTACAAACAAGATTGCTTTAACATGGAGAGATGATAAGAGGATCATCTGTGATGATGGAGTTCATGCTCTTCCTTACGGCTACATTGAGGTATAATTATTCACAATCTTCTGTATATAGTACTCTTGTAAATATGAAATCATATATATAGTTTTCATAGAATATTGCATTTGATTTTTTTTTGCGATGTATATAGTTTTCTTGGGTTGTGAGTTTCTGCGTTGATATTTTTTCACTTTGTTTGTGAGGTGTAAATAATGGTTTGTGAGTTTCAGCGTTGTAAACCTGCCTGCACTACTTTAGAACAGTAGTGTTGCCGGTCCCAAGCCCGGGAAAAGGTGAGGGCAACAACAGGTACCGTATATAAGAGATGCCATGATTATTCCAGTGCAGAGGTTTCCCAGAATTAAGGCATCAGCAGAAGAGCTGTGTAGACCTGAGAGCCGATATCCGGAGCCTTCGTGAAATGTTATTATTTTACTGTATATTATAATTAAGAAAAATTATTTTTTAAACTTAAAATTGTGTGTGTTGAGAGACATTATTCACCTATCATAACTTTTCTTAAAGAGCATCAGATGTAACAGTCCTTGTACACTTAATCAGTGATTACATAGAACACAATTACATTACTATAAAAGGTTTTACAGAATGAAATTAATATTATTGATGGTGGTGATATAGTGATGATATTAAATGCTTGTCTATTTTGCCTGTCTGTAGGCAAACATAACAAAAAAATAAATAAAATTAATATTGATGCTTAGGGGTGAGAGTCCATATAATATAGCATACACTATTAGCCCTTAAACACATGGTGGAGTCGAATCACGTGAGTAAATAGGAAACAAAGATGGCGGCTTAAAGTAGCGCCTCTGGTGGTCATTCCTGGAACTAAATATATTAATAGATTATTTTGGCGGGGGAAATTTAAACATTAAATATGGCGGCCTCCAGAACATGTAAACAAATGACTGTTGAAAATTGGCGGGAAAAGTATTCCAAGATGGCGGGGGTATAAATTATTCCAAGATGGCAGATGGATATAAAATTATTTTTTAGATTTTTTAATTTTGGAAATTTTGGGAAATTTTGAAAGTGATGTAATCCAAGATGGCGACCAAAAACAAGATGGCGGCCGGAAACAAGATGGCGGCAGTGATGTCCTCCAAGATGGCAGCAATGATGTCATCCAAGATGGCGGCGCGAATCCGAGAATCCGAAGCCTCCAGCCTCTTGTCCTCGGAGGAACATTACCTATCTACTACAAATATTATTTTCTATTCCTTACAAGAAGTTATATTACATACATTTTCTTCACTTCTACATTTGAAAGAACAATATTTATAAATGACAATCATATTTTGATTAAAAAATTTAAACATAGAGTTTTAACTAGTTTTGATTAATAATGTCGATACATTAATTTTAAAAATAACAATCATACATTATTAAGTATTTTTATAATATTGAAATGCAAGAGAAATAATTTACTGAGATGCTAATATAACTATATTATAATAAATCAAAATTATTTTTATAGGGAAATTTATATTGCCAATGTAGGCTAGTTACAAATCAAGGTGCAAGTTAACTTCAACCTTGTGTCAAAGCAAATGAAGTTTGGTTAGAGATTATTTTGGACTTGCGACAAGTCACGTTAGTACACTTGCTTTGTAAGTCAAGTTTAAGTAAAATTAGCAAGTTTATTTTCAGCTTGCAGCAAGTAACATGAAAAAAAAACTTATTTTTCAAGTAAAATTCAAGATATTTTAGTTTGAGTTTGTAGAGATTTCCCTGTGTTTTAAATATTACTAACTGCATTTCTCCTACCTACACTTCTACTGCCACACTTAGCCGATTTGCTTTTATTCTTGCGTACATCATTGTGTTCGCGAACCATTAAATATATTCTTGTTTTGATATAGTTATATATCAGTTTGTTCGCTACATCGTGGCACTTTGGAAGAGACGATTCTTTTTCCTGGTGTTTTTGTAACATAATGGATAGGATATCGTGCAACGAAGACTGTTCTTTCATAATGTTCTTTTCATTTTGCCGAACCACTGTTTCTGTATGGCTGAGGAGGTCGAACACGGGCTTTGAAGCATATGTCAGTGCTGTGTCTGTGTATGACTTCAGTGTTGTCAGTCTATTCACTTCGCTGCATTCTTGCTGCGTGGCTTTTGTTGTTAGGGACTTTACACACTCATGGCATGAATTATGGCGATTTATTACTTGTTTAACAGTCCTGCCACAAAGACTGTACAGTGACTGTTCTTCGTGTTCACCACACTTGTATGATGCATCTTCTTCTGCATATATAAAGTACATGTCTTCGTCAACTGTACGTTGCTCATTTGTGAGATCACTGGAGTTCATATTTACGAAATCAGTAATAAATTCAGCTTCATCTGCTTCATAACTGCCACTTTTTGTAGGTTTGAAAAACTGTGCTAGTGCAATTATTCTAAGCGAATATTTAAACTCCCTAGGAGTTGGGATGGGATTTTTTTGCCTTTCAAGGGAAAAGAGATTTCAGTGCCATCTTGAGTTAGTCTTGATGTCAATAGATACCCGAAACCTTTATTTTCAAGAAACAGGGATTTCAAGTCCAGAACAGTAGTCGTCGCCAAAATAACACCTGACTGTACAGGCTTCCAAGCTTCCTTTTTCCCAAATTTCAAATTGTGGAATAAATGTATTACCATATTCAAAAAATCTACAGCTTCATTCAGTTTTTCCATTTTTTTTTTTTTTTTTGCTTAGTGCAACCGATCTTGTTCTGGAAGTCAACCACCGAAACCAGCGATGTAGTGTTTTCAAAAACCATGCAGTTGTAAGAGCATCCATTTCTATTAGTTGATTTTCAACTTCATATTCTAGTGCTGCACCGGTCTGATGGTTGAACACACCTAAAGCTAGTCCAACTTTCATCTTGTCATAATGACTTGGATGTAGGCAATTTTCCCTAAGTTTTGGTGCTAACATCAGTTTTCGGGTTTTCTCATGTTCAAACAGTTCTTCTACATATTTGAACTTTACTTCGTTAGTAGGTAACTCAAACTCATAGACAATATTTTGCCGAAGAATAATTATGCCATGCTGGGCGAACAGACTTCGCAAATTTTTGATAATGTGGGGTCCATCTGGCATAAAATACAACTTGTGAAATGGATCACACAGATGCTCACAGGCGTTTACAACTTTAGTGTGTCTTCCTGCGTTAATACCAAACTCTCTCCACAATGCTAAATTCTGCCCGCCCATGTCAGAAACAACAACATCAATGTTCAAACCGACTGACTCGCTGTGTAAAACAATGTCGTGTATAATATCTTTTACCTCCTTGGCACAAAAAGAATGACTTGTAAAATGGTATGCTATAACTTGTTTCCAGCGTGTGGTAATGCCTCCAAGCATGAACACTAGTGCGTGGGTAGCTACTGAACCAGTGTCGCAGGAGACATTCGATGAGGAAAGGGTAGGAATGCCGACAACTATACCTGTCGAAGGGTCGAATTCTGTACACGGCGTAATAGCAATTTCATCTATCATTAATGTGCAGTGTCTTTCTTCTGTTGTCATCAAGTTCACTTTTAATCGAACACACTCAAAAAATTCATGCAAAATACCAGGCTGGAATTTGATTCCTTCCATACGACGTCTTAAGGTTCTGTTTGAGGGTAAAGGAAAACCTTGTTATATTAAGTTCTCATAACCATTGGCACCACATGTCAGTCTCATTTTAAGTGCATTTTGCACGGTAGCATCAGACCAAAATGTTCCACGCATTGTACCATTAGCAAGAAAAGAAATTTGGTCTGCATTGAATATTTTATTGATGCTTGTTCGCAATTTCTCAAGTGTTTTATGTTTTATGTTGTAGGCCATTTTTCCTTTTAGCAAGTTTCAATTCTTTTTTCAACCTATCAGTTTCATTTCTTTCTTTGTTAACACCGACTTCTTGATTATCACTGCTCTGTGACACAGTATCAGGTTCACGAGTGTCTTCAATTTCATCATTTGGAATATCGTCGTCAGGCAATTGCACTGAAAAAAAAAGTAGTTTAGACATATTAATTTACAGTTATGCAGAAACCTATCT
The DNA here is from genome assembly GCA_003012365.1 of Medauroidea extradentata. NCBI lineage: Eukaryota > Metazoa > Arthropoda > Insecta > Phasmatodea > Phasmatidae > Medauroidea > Medauroidea extradentata. The sequence goes on along the minus strand of PNEQ01040191.1, from coordinate 4,388 downwards.
TTAGATCAAATATGTGGAGCAAACATTCAAAGCCAGACATGTCCACAAAATTCGAAGCTTAGTTAAACATGATTTCCATACAATAATGGTGAGCTACACGAATAAGCAGTCAGATTCGGTTAAATAGTTTTTTTTTGGCCGAATCCGACTTCTTATTCATATGTAACTCACCATTATTGTCTGGAAATCATGTTTAACTCAGCTTCGAATTTTGTGGACATGTCTGGTTTTGAATGTCTGCTCAACATATATATCAAACACAAATTCGACTATATATAACGTTTTATGAAATATTTCTTTACTTTGGCGTAAGGGTAATCAACTTTAAAAACAATTAAATAATTTTTTGAATAATTTAAAATCAAAATATTAATACAGCAATTGTTTTGGTATTCACAATTTGGTTGACGGATTGCGACTAAATTTGATTTTAATTCTTCGATTATAATCCATGCACAGAAGCGCACAGTATACATAATTCACGGTATATAAGTAAATTTTACATTTTCCGTTCGTAAATTTAATGAAAAATTTAAAATAAAATATCCCTTATGGTAAGTGATGCCGAGCCTTCAGATAATTATGTAAAACGTAAAGCTGATGTTTTTAATGAGCGTGTTACTAATATAAAAGGAAACATTAAGGTCGTGCAAGTGTGTGAAACAGATAATTTTTTATTGGTTCGAAATATTGCTAGTTTTGCAGATGATACTTAAAAGTGCAATTTACTCTCCGATATTTTTTTAGCTAGCATAGTTTGCCCCTAATGACATGTCAAAATCAAAATTTGCATATTGTGCGTTCATACACCCCGCCAAATTAAACAAACGTGTTGAATTGAAATAATTAGTGGTGAAACTTCATTAAATGGACTATTCCCTCAAAAAAGTAAAAACTGTCAAAAATATATTTTTCTGTTTAATAACATTGTATATACTTTTGTTAGCAGTTTTTTTTAATAGAATAATTCCATGTTATGGGTTCTTATTTATTTGCGGACAAAGACCATTTAAAGTATTTTCACTGATAATAATTTCATTTCAATATCTAAGTTGGTTTTTTGCGGGGTGTATGAACGCGCAACATTCAAATTTTGACTTTGACATGTCGCTTTGGAAAAACTAAGTTTGCTAAAAATATGCAATCTAAAAAAGGTGTATTGCTTCATAAATTGCCATCGAAGCAAAAAAAATGCAAAGAGGAGAGCAATTTGGATAAGAAAAATCGGAAGAGACGACTGGATATCCCGTTTTTTGTATCGCACGACGCGTTTCCGCATAAATAATACATTGTACTGCGTCGCTCGGTAAGGTACAAATTGGCGGCACTCTGGCTCACAGCCAATCAGGTCGCGCTATTGGCGGCATGCGCAGGGACAATCAATGGCCATACTCTCCAAATACAGAGCTCTAGCCGAGCTAGGACACCCCTCTTCCCACCCACTCCTTGGCGCCGTGGCTGTCGGGCAGGGCGGCGAAATACAATACAGTGGCGACAGCGCTAAAATACCTACTCGGGTGCTGCATGGATTGTATTACTCCGTGATAACCACCTGCACGCCGCTGTAATCGGAGAGCAGTGTAAGCCGGTATAGCAGCGGCAACAACAAAGAGGTTCGGCATACATTGTGTCGCCCATGTGCGGTGGTGACCACCTGCGCCCAATATCGGGTAACCGAGGGAAATATCGTGATCTGGAATGTTCCTGTTCCCTCTTTATCTCTCGGGGTGGTGCTTGACTTTGAAGCGACACCTTTCCACTGATAAAATAAGTCGAAACTCTGAAACAAAATCAGGGTAGCAATTTTCTTGTTTCAACAAGACAACAATTTCTCTACCAGAATTGAAATTCCGCCAACTAGTTGGCTGGCGGATCAATTTCGACACTTTGGGCTTAGATTCCGATCGTACAGAATCGAACGTTCAAAAATTAGAACCCTGCTATGAACTTTGATGTTTGAATCCGGCTTTAGCGAGGACATTGCAAAATTCCCCATTTAAGGGAATACAAAATCATACTTTATGTTTTCTTTGAACTGAATAGGGATGGGGAAAATATACTGTCGCAGCTATTTTGTCGCTGCGACAAGGCTTGTCGCTTGTCGCTTCTGCGACCATGTCTAAAAGTCGCAGGGCCGGGCCGAAACAGCGACAAGCTGGTTCCGCGTCATCGATACTTCGATACCTACGATAGCTTGTGTCGCCATCTGTTACCCTCTTTCCGTACCATAAGTTCCTGCAGATTAGAGCAACGAAAATATTTATAAATGGATTTATTTTACGTACTGCTACGACATACGTCACTGGATGAGAACGAAGGGTTAACTACATAATTTGTTGTGCGTTGGAGGAATGATATAGAATTTTATTTCAATGAAATATTTTGTGATATGTATAAACGTTAATATTTAAGTTATAGAAATTTCTCAAAATATTTGTATTGCTTTTGGCATCTTAAATCCAATAAAATCAACCAACAGTCGGCTAAGCATTCTGTACGAGCTTGACGCACTGGGCCGCGCCCATATAGCTGCGACATGCGACAAGCTTTCCCACGTTGCTCCGTCCTCCTCGAAGAGCGACACACTGTCGCTGCTAAGCGTATATGCGACACGCCACTTGAACAGCTACATCGCTCCATGCCGCGACTCAAGGTCACGACGCAGCTGTAGCTGTAGCTTGTCGCTGCACAATGTTTGCCGGGACAAGCGATCAGTCGGTCGCTCACACGGCCTAGCCGCGACAACGAAGCAGTTACAAGTTGATGCGTCGTGAGTCGCGGCAGGGAACGATGGAGCTGGTCAAGTGGCGTGTGCGACTCGCGACAGTGCGTCGCTCTTCGTGGAGGAACTGCACGTCATGCGACATATAAGCTGTCGCTGATAGTGACGACACGCGAAACAATATGTTCTGGTTATTTTGAAGGAAGCATCGCTTTTGAAACGTGATTAATTTATATTAGCTTGCCCTTTTTGTTCACGAACATTTTTAAAAGTTATTAAGTTTTATGTTCGCGAAAAAAAAAAAAAAAAAGGGCAAACTAATATAAATTAATCACGTTTCAAAAGCGTTGCTTCCTTCAAAATTACCAGAACATATTGTTTCGCGTGTGTATAACGATTTGCAGAATATAAATTTCAAAAATAAGGTATAAATTCTATGACTGTGACTTTATTCTATCGGTTCTAGCATATAATGTTTACGATTGTAATTCATTTTAGAAAAAATTACACATTATAAAATTGTAAAATCAGTATATCATCATAATTATTCACTACACGTCTTCTTTACGTAATGAGTAATCTTAACTTTCGTCGACGAAGGTATTAAAAAAAATGTTTGTTACCGATTATCAACAGCGATAAAGTCGCAGCTATTTGGAACTGCGACTTTCGTGTCGCTGTCGCAGTTTGTCGCAGCGACAGAATTTTGTCGCGGCTCCCATCTCTAGAACTGAATCCAATTATTATTCAAATAAATAAATAAATATATTCTTTGATAATTTTCCCCCGGAGAATTAAAATGAAAATGTTAAACAAATTGCACATACAATTTCAAAAGTTTAAGTTAGTACATTACAATTTTACTGTTTTATTTGATTTATTATTAATTTGTATACTCTGATAATAATTCAAACAAACACTTGTATAAATCAAAGTTTTTGTATAAAAATGAAAGCGGTATCTATTGAAATTAAGAAGAAGCTCTTACCTCTTAACTGATATTATTGTATTACATTGACAGCCATTTTGAATTAACTTAAATAAATTGTTACAGTCATACATTTTGTAGTGATAGGGATATCACATGGTGGAAACAAAATAATTGTTTTTAAGTTACTAAACATGTAAAAAGAAAATTATGTATGAAGGTCGGTTTACGATGCAAACATGTGCGTAGCAAACGTAAACATAAGGAAATGAAAGTTGGGTTTTCTTACAACTCAGTTTATGGTGATGCATACGTACAGTGTATAACATGGTGTAGAATTACGTCGTCGACGTAACGACGTGTATGAAAAGGTTATATTTTATTTCCTACCGTAAAGCATAAAGCTGAGTTCACAATTAAAAACTTAAGAATTATGACGTGTAGCTAAGAGTTGACTTAAGAATAGAAAGTGTGTTTCTTAACGTACCGAATCGCAACAGAACTTAACAGGTCGTGTGAGGTGAGTTTGTGTGGCGTGTGGGCAATGACTTATATATATATATATATATATATATATATATATATATATATATATATATATATATATATGAATCACACTGGGGTGAAAGGGATCAAGTCACAAATGTAAACTTGTCAGGAGAAAGAAAAAACACCATTAATTGAAACATACACCACAAATCGAAATAATACATAGTGTGACACAGCCATGTATTTGCA
>PNEQ01040190.1:0-14735 GCA_003012365.1 Medauroidea extradentata | reverse complement strand
TGGGAGCTCCCTGTAAGGACATCCCTGGGAGCTCCCCAGATGAGGAATTTAGGATGACCCAAATTCATCTTCCAAGGAGCTTCCTGGGATGTGATGTACTTTTCGAGGAGGTACTTGGGACGTCCTAGGGACTTGGTTTTTCGGAGCTCTCGGACATCCGAAATATCCATCCTTAGGACATCCCGAGGATCGCATGTACACGGATATCCTCTAAGGATGTCCCTAGGACATCCTGGGGACTTGCTGTGCTGGTAGGGGAATTGCAGGTAAACTTAACGTAATATTTTCTAGAAAGAGTAATAATTGGGTTACATAGATAATTTAAGCTATGCTGGACTCTGTGAAAGCTGTGGATTTGAATTTAATTAGTGTTAGATTAATAATAAAGAAAATACGTAAAATATGTATTGAATTTAGAGGATGATGAGACTGGAGAGAATTGGGTTTCGCCACGCTGCGGGAAGCAGAGATCAGGCCATGTACGTGTCAGGGAGGTTGACAAATTGTCGAGGGAAGAGTGCCCCGCACGCGCCCACTGGGCGAGTGTGTTAGAGATAGAAATAATACGCCTGCAACGGTTTGTCGCCAGGCAGTTGAATTAAAAATATAAATTAAGTACAACTTTAGTTAAAAATAAGGCAATTAGTGGTTATAACGAATAAATTTGACATTTGATACGTTCGCAAAGAACCGAGTTCTGAGTAGTCTGCAAAGAGTTTCTGATTGGTCGAACGAAGCTGGAGGTCAGTGTGGCCGGCTTGGCTTGGTAGACGCGGTTTTGAGAGAGGCAGAAGTATCTCGAGGCAGACGGGCACGTTTCGTCCTCGGGGCTGGGCCTCGTGTCACGGAAGTGTCGCCGGCGAAGTGTTATGTCCCGACTCCCGAGATATAATTCGCGAGCATTAGCAAGACGACTTGCTTAGATCGGGGGCGAGGAATTGTGTGCCCGCCTGGGCTCATCCGCAGATCAGTGATTTGGTTTGTTCTATTCCGCGGTGAGCGAGGGCCATTTGCCGCATTATCAAGTGGTTTGCCATTTACATATTTGACACCTTTATTATACCCGCTGAGCTGGACCGAGGCAGAACTACTTTCAATCAATAATACTGGGCAAGGGACCTTTCATTAATGTTGACTTTTGAAGCAGGTTAGCCTACAGATTGTGTGAGAAACATGCATTAAGCTGAGAACTGTTAACTATCCTCCCCCTTTTCCATACAAAAAAGTTAAGTATATATTAGCTATTTAAAATACACTTTATAGAAACAATAACAGAAGCTACTTATAAAGAAGCCGAGAGATGTTTTAGTTCCAACTACTAGGTATTGTGGCGGTGATTTGCACGACCCACGTGGCAACGACGCAGTTCGGCGGCAAGGCAGTTAGATCCGAAAGTTTGCACGTACTGTAGGCGTGGTAACGCTCGCTGGTGAATCTATCGATTATAATATGGGTATATTTATTTTTCGTTCACGTCTCTCTCTTCCGTGTGTACTTGCCACACACTGTGCATGATATAACATCTGTACATTGCTGTCTTCCACTGCAAGGTCAACACCTGTAGCCAAGAAACCCATAGAACGACTGTCCTATTCCAAAGGTGTATGCGTCTCATACAAAGTGTCAGTAGCCTAAGTTAAGACCGCCGCCTGCCTCGCGCTTCAAATGCGCCGCAGTGTTATCGTTAACACGATTTTTCTACAAAACTATTCCACGTGTGCCCATTGTACCAACGTACGAAAATGTCGGAATCTCAATGGCCAAACTATCTTGTTTCTACTTTTTGAGCGATATTAATCGTTTACGCCCAAACGAGAGCAGATATCAAAAATCTGTTTGGCAGTCTTGTTTAAAATCGTCTTCTCCATGTTGGCTGATTGTTTCAAGGCAGTAAATACTATGGTTTTAGTTAATTATGTAATTAACGAAATTCTGGTTGACTTTAGTCGAAATCGTTTAATTTCTTGTATACAAAAAATCTATCACGGCAAAAACCATTTTTAAACAAAACTGCCGGACAGATATTTGATATTTGCTCTCGTTTAAGTTTAAAAAGTAATTATAGCAAAAAAAACAGTAAGAGAGCATGGCCACTGTTTCTAAGCCCTCCAACATGGCTAAAAAAGGCATTCTCAGACTGCTGTACTTCAGAAAGTACTAACCGGATGTATGTGAAATTAGAGATACAGACGTGCACTGAACTTTGCTACAGACTTTCCACCAGTAAAATTATAACGTCACCGCTTAGTGTCCCATAGTAAAAACGGTTCGGCGGGAATCTTGCACGCTAGTTCAGCGCTTGGCTCGTTGAGGCGATGCTGCATTGGATGCGCTTATAACGCCATCACTTCAGAGCCTCTAAAGCGCAGGTAGGCGGCGTAGACAGCGATGTCATTAGAAGAGATCACACACAACGTGACAATTGCTGGGATAGGAGTCGACCATGGCCTTTGCTAAGAAAACATCCCGGCATTCGCCTGGAGCGATTACGGGAAACCATATAAAACCAATGTCAGGAAGGCCGGAGTCAGGGATCGAACCTGAGTTTTCCTGAGTTAGTGTCTGAAATGTTAACGTCGCGCCACCTCGTCGGAACAACTTAAACATGTATGAAGACAGAATAAATTAAGATCGGATGGAGGGAAGAAATGTCAGTGTCGCAACAAAACCTTCTACACCCTCTCTATACTCAAGTAAGTTGGAATTGCTATCCTGAAAATTCCTAGCTGAAGCTCAAGACCGAAGTTGAGAAACTGAATGGTTTTGTTGGATTCACGACATCGGTAGCGAATCTTGTTGAATCGCAAAAACCCCGAGTAACAGAGAAAGGCTGCGAGAAAATGACTAACAAATCACAACTCAGTTAGAGCTGGTGGTTAACAGACGTGTCAACCTATGAAATGAATCCACTTAATTTTTTATGTACAAATCTACTATGAAAATACCCAACACGTTCTCATTTCCAATCCTACATTCTATTGGAACCAATCCTCCATAAGGGCGTTGCCTACCTCGGAACCAGTGCTGTAGTGTCAAAACTATCACAGGTGAAAGAGTCATAATATGGCAATTTGCAGGTGCCATATCACTAGCAGTCCTTGGTATAAATTAGCAGAAGGCATACAATACACCGGGCTGAATCAACCAGAGTGCATAATAGCGTATATCCACGTATACCCCTTACTATAGTACTCCCTCTGAGCCCTGGCGAGAACGATAGGGGACCGCGTCGTCCGAGTGGTCAGACCACTCGTCTCCCACCTACACGATCCGGGTTCGGTCCCCGAATTTTCAAATTGGGAATCGTGCCGACGTCGCTGGCCGACGAATTTTCTCGAGAATCTCCCGTTTCTGGCTCTTCTCCATCGTAAGGCATCATTCATGTCATCCTTCGCGGTACGCAGATTGCCTACGGGCTTCAACTCGTAAAATCCGCATTCACGGTGCGATACCCTACCTTCAGGTACCTTCCTCACACGATATTTGTTTTGTATATTTATGTTAAATTATATTCATTGTATGCCACCACTGACTTTTTTTTCGGTTCATCTCTGTAAGTCCCGCGTTGCTATGGGATCTTTTAGGATGTTTTATGAATAGGTGCCCCGAAAACTGTGAACAAATATATACTTCCATGCCCAAACCACTCCAAAACATCATTTCATAAATGTTCCGACATTTTAGTTCTCGTAGCAATATTATCATCTTCTCGAAGCAGGACTTTTTGTCCGAAGACGGTGTTATTACAAATGACTAAGCACCGCCGAGTATAGATTGTAAATATCTATCCTTTAACTCACACCATAACTATCATAGGCATCGCCTCTGAAAACAAAGATAATCGCGATTTCCGTGGAAATCATTTAATTATCACGGTTTGGTCCGAGCCGCCGCGAACCCTTTTAAATAAACTGATAATCTTCGTAACTGATCTACTTGTGTGTTTCAGTAGTCGAACCACTGCAAGACGTTAACATTAGTTTATTGCATTACTACGTCGCATCAAAGTAAACACGTTCCAGGGTAGGCGAGCACCGCAACACAGGGTACTTTTACTTTCTAGTGGAGGTTGCAGTTGTTTCTCGGACAGCTTATATCTTCCAAGCTAGCTGATATAATTGAGGGTTGTCGCGCTATCAAGACTAAAAACAGCGAACACTTCCAGCGTCAGCAATTCACGGGATCGATGGTCTATATCGGGTGACTCGCTCCCCTTTTTGCAACCCCCAGCAGTGACTGACCTTCCGCACTGTGACGCTGAATCGACCAGTCCCTCTGGTCGGGAAAGGGGAGAAAGGGCAAGGCAGGGTGACGTAGAGCCGGCAATCTCTGGCACGGCAGACCTGCACAACACGTCCTGCGTTATCTGTTCTCTCCACGCGCTCCGGTGTTGACAGTATCTGGAGAGAGGAAGAGGCATGCGTGAATAGCGGCCCCGAAACTCGCCAACCATCCCCGCGCCGCGCTCTTCAACACTCCGGTATCACTGCAGAGGCATAACTAGGACTTGTGTAGCGCCGAAGTCTAGTCTGTAGACACGTGCAAAATTCGCGTTATTTACTGACAGCTGACTAGACTCGTTCGACGTCTCCCGCTGGTCGATATTGTCGTGACTTGCCGCGGAGAATGCTAACACGGTAGAGAGGCCAATCTCTGTAAAGACGTAACACACGCAAATGACAACACATAAACGTCCGTGGCCAATTGAATCGCAGATTATGCTGTTATGTATAGGAAAGTGAAGTTTTGTCTGCTACCAAATGATAACGCGAAATTTGCGCGTCTACTGATCTGGAATTTAATAAATGAACCCCGATCTTCCTTTCGAAGCGGGGAATCTGTGGCTCCTCCCTCGGGTTGAATCAGGTTTTTTACGGTGTTAAATGGTGTTGTTTAATCGCCCATCTACTGGTGATGTGTTTGTGTGAGTGAAGCACAGCGCTAGGGCGATGTTGACCGCCTCATATGGTGCGGTATTGCTTCTAACGCAAGACGCTGAAACAGCATGCAGTTGTATCTTAGAACACTCGCCTGACTAGAGGTTACCCGAAATTTTTAATGGTCGAAAGTTTTAAGCAAAGTCCATTGCATGTTTCTAGAGCAGTCTCAAATGAATTCCGTGAGTATTTTTTCGGATATAACAGGTTGAAAAAGCTGTTTTAGCTCCGAAATGATTTTCATGAGTGACGTGATGTTCCGAAACTACCTTTCCACCATCGTTTTAAGTGCGTTTTATTTTCGTACATTGACCCAATAGGCACGTGTGGAATAGTTTCGTAAATGAAGAAACGTATTTACGAACACACCGCAACGCATTTTAAGTGTGTGGTAGGCGGAGCCCTTAATTATATATAATTCAGTTATAAAGGCATCAGTTTAGAATTGTATGTTTCTCGAAGCCAATTTGCACAAATCAAAAACCAATGCCAGACCATAGTTTTTGCCAACTTTCTGAGCAAAAATTTTTCTCGAGTACCGTACATCTGAAGAACAATCTCCGAGCCGTAATCTTGTACATTAATTGTGTCGCAAGATATCACGCTTAACAAATGCTCCATTACGGGTAATGTTTGCTAATAAAGTTAGTAAACATAATAATCAAGGATTGTTGTTTTATAGTTTTTCTATACCGACTTTCAAAAAGTGTAGAACTAAATATTGTGGAACTCAGCGCTTATTCATCTACCATGCCCGGGGCCTCCGTTGATAGACTGCGTTTGTGTGTGTGAGGCAGGAGCGGTAAGGCAACCACTAGCCCACGTATGTAATACATTGTCGCCTCTCCGCGCAAACCCATCAGATGGTGTGTAGTGCTTCACTATTATCTTTTTTCCTATGCGATTTTAAGCGGTAACCACATTATTTTATTTACGGGACAGTGTAGTTTAAAGTCTAACGCATTATTTATATAGTCGTGTTTTTCGAATCCGATTGTTAATTGTCCAGATACGTCAGTCTGAAAAAGCAATTTTTGACCGTTGTAAGGGTCCCAAAAATGAAGTTTCTAATAAACGTGCCGAATTTTTAAAACTATAGCGACATAGTCTTAAGTGTGTGTTCTTTTCGTAGATATAGAAATACAATGCACGTTACATATTTTCGTCAAAAAGAGAGTAGTCGTAACTCGATGTAACGCGTTTGAAGCGCAGGTAGGGAGGCCCCTTAAGAGGAGTGTGTGCAGATTTCAAATTTCCGCGTTTGACGCGTGGCAACAGCGAAGCGACAAGAGTGAGTACCACGCTCGACGAGATGCATATAGCATATAGCCCCTTTTCACAGCGCGTCAAACTGGCGTGCAATGAATTGGTGGTAGTTTTTTTCTATGAAACTTTAAGCGGTGATCATAAAAATTTATTTTTTAATAGTATGAAGTAAAGGCCAACACATTCATCTCGTTTTACACTTTACAAATTCAGGTGTAATTTTTGGATTTACAGCGTAAAAATCTTTTTAACCATTAAGAAGCCTCAAAACACGTTTCTAGCAAGCATGTGGATTGGTGATGATATAGAAGCGTAGTTTCAAGTGTGTGCCATGCGTGACACGCTACACCGTCCATGAGCCAGGCGAGGACTTCTCTTAAGGCCATGGTCTTTCATTAATTTCAAACAATTGCAAATAACTCAAATATTTTTTTACCAAATGTCTTGAAAAAATTTAGACTGTTTACAGTCATACGAATCATAATTTTGTCAGAGCGTTTTTTAAAATAATGTACCGTTTGCTAGCAAAAATTATTTTGCTTCATTTTGGCTTAAAGTGATATTTCAGGGGCAAACATCTAAAAAAAACTGTTTGGTGTATTGCAACAGAAAAATTCAGACACAAACGGTAAGTCTTAAAACTGTAAGAATAAATTTTTGATGTGTATTAATTTGCGTTAAAAAAAATCGAAACCACTGAAAAACTAAAGAGCGAGGCCATAAGGGTGTTCAACTGGCAATTTTTTTTTACTTGTAAGACATAGTGTTAGTTCTGAAGACATTACTTGTCACTACAGTTTCCACTTGTGAAAATTTTTTATCTCTTATAATCTTCCCATAGCGGCATGTCAAAGTCAATTGTGCAAGATACGGGAACACACAACAAAAACCCACCAATGCACTAGAATTAAATAATAATTATTTAATAATTTAATAATTATTAACACTGAAATGAGACAATATAGGCTATATGCTAAGTACCGTAAAACGGGATGATTAGAAACAAAACTATAAATAAATTCCTAGACGACATCTTTTGCTTTAAAAAATTATAATTAATTACTATAAAACTATTTATTGTAAACTGTTTTAACTTGACTACCTAAAACAGAATGTTTAAAACAGAATTAGTACCGAAAATTTAGCTTTAAAATTCTGTTTCTATTCACCCCCAATGTTTCTAATCACCCCGTTTTACAGTATTTAACAACATTCGTACATATTTTAAAAATCTGAAAACACTGATAGCATTTTTTCCTTTTACTACAATTAAAATTAAAAAGTGCAAGACGAGCTGGGAGATTGCAATATTCATGATAAAAATTATTCGATTAATGGAACGAGGACATCAGTGTCGTTAGCTATGGATTTTTTGTGAGTATACGAATCATTATACAAAATATAATTCTGAATACAATTAAATTACTTCACTACTTAATAACAACGAATTGTGTTTTAATCTTCACTAAATAACCAAGACAAACGTTTCCGCATTCATACTCTGCCACACCGTACGGTCTATTATATATTTAATTGCGGGATACTGAGTTCACCTACCACACTATGCGATATCATTAAGCACAGCAAAAAAAAAAAAAAAATGCTTCATGGCTCGATACATCAATATATTTTACCCGGATTCGATATCAACATCTTGTATGAGTTTCACATATCTAGTGTTGTGTACAATGTGCGTAATAGCAAATTGCAAGTCACTGCGTTCGAAAACAGTACTAGGCCGAAGAAGCACGTTTATATGTGCGGGAACTATGAGCGGTTTACTAAAGTTTGCGTAAACAGCAAGAAACGTGACAGTTATACGCAATGCACGAATTACAAAAAAAGAAAACATTTGACCAGAGCGCAAACATTCCTATCAATGTTGACAAAACACTGCTCACATAGTTTGCGTCACAAATTTCGCCATGACTATAAATGTCGGGCACTACTACTTTAATACTAGTTGTAAATCAATTAGTCAAAATTTTTTTATCACCCTGAATTTATTAAATTTCATATTGGAAACGGAGACATACTATTCAACTTTTAACTCCCATAACAGAACTTCCCGAAATATTTCAAAGCTGATTTTAATTTTGATTTCACCAGAATACGTAAACTGAAGGCATACAGCAAACCGATGTTTGAAATCAGGGCACAAAGCAGTTCCGTTGTCCATACACATGATCATCAGTGACAGCATGCGCCATCGAACTTCGCCAACCTAGGGCATCAGCTGCGCGAGGTAATGAGCAGAAGCAATTCGGGAATGACGCCACACTAGCGGAAAACAAACACATGTCTTATTTAGACAGTGAATATTATTACGGGGTAAAAAGTTAATCTCAGTTTCAGTTTACGAGTTTTTGGCACAATAATGAAGGAACGCAACCTTCCAAACGAAATTAGAAGAAAAGTGGCCAAATTCCTATTCACAACGATAAAAACGAAACAAATACAACAGTGGTCCAGTTACAACGTTGACATGATTAATTTTACTGTTTTTAGCACAAAAATAATCTATTATACGTTGTTTAAAAGGCAATACGTTACTGCCTGTGTTGGGAATGATGGGAAGGGAAAGGGGAGGGAAGAAGCTCCTGCACGTATGTACGTGTGTACGTACTTCGATGTAGGCCATGGTGATCTATAAAGTCACAGCTGAAGCTCAGTAATACGATGCACTATAAACAGGGGTGGTCACCCTCGATCTGCATGCAACCTTCATGGCTTCCGGATCTACCGAAATTTGATGGTGCTTAATTGAGCAGTGAGACCTGCGAAACAAAAATGGTCCTGTCGTTGAAAACGTGCAAAGTTTCAGACACAGCGACATAGTTCCTAGTTCGTAGGCAATACCGACTACATCGATGTGCGATACCAGTAAGTAGTGGTAGAGGCAAGGGTGTAAATGACTATGTGGTTTTTGGACATACTCTATTGTGAAAGGAGAATACGAAAATGAATAAGAAGGGTATACTTTTTTTTTCTCATTTGGTTGGCTAGGTTTTATTTGACCAGATTCCATTTAGGAAATTTTTATGTTGTTTATGTATCCTGTTGACCAAAGCATACCTACCTTGCTTATTTATTATTTCCTATTCTCTAAGCGGCAGACATCTGCATCGCAATGGAATACGTCCAAAAAACTACATTTAGTATGCACTCCGATTGCACTACTCTTTCAAATATAATAAGTGATAAGGTTGTAAACGTTTTAAAACATAATGCATTATGAGAAATGTTTGAATACTACTTTCATTTTATTTATTAATTATGATACTGCCACAATGCCCTTTCATATAACTTACTACTTACTCTATACCTGTACATTACAAATGGCAGCCCCTCCTAACCACAAGTCAAGATCTGTCTCCCGTATGAATGTTGCCGAGTTGCAGGAAATCCTCAATAAAACTAAATAATACGTTTTTTTTCTGAGGGGTTTCTGCGACTCGGCAAACATTCGATCACAATGTCATACGGCCAATGAAAATGGTTCAGTTTATAATACATCGTTCAGAGATCGCGATTACGTCACACGTTCCAATAGTTCTTATGCACGCGCTTCATTTGAACACGATGGCAGCAAATACGAAGACAATTTATTTCTTGGCAACCTCTGTTATATTTATCTACATGCAGTAGGAATACAGGTAGCGAGGAGAAGGATAATTGGCTGTATCGGCTTCCTTCTTGTAAGCATCCATCCTTCCACCCTCCTACATAACCACAAGGGAGGATGCAGACACGCCAAGTTCCGTCTGCACGAACCACGTTTAGAGTTAATAAAAACGCCTGGCTGCAAAGTAATTATTAATTTTATATTTGTACAGACCTTTACCTCTGATGAATTTTTCCTTGCAGCAAAAATTGTGCAGATCTCATAGTTTTTGAAAATTGCATTTACAAAAAAATATTATAATTCGAGGACGATCCCACTGTAGAAAAAAAAATAACTTGTTTGTAAAAAGATAATTTGCACAAAAATACATGGAAACTTTACGACAGTTACAACTATCTTTTTCCCTCGTGCGCCATTCCAGTTGCTGCCTTTACTTGTGTTGTCCTCGCTCAGTTTTGTCGCCTTGTTTTGTTACTTGTGTATTTTACCGTTTTGTTTTCCTTGATATACTGACCGGGTTCCATTTTCGGGACTGTATGCATACGTGACATATATTAATGAAGAACAGTTGATACTGTACGGTTCTTATTACATATATTTTTTTTTGGATGCAAAAAGTGTAGTTAGAAATGAAGAAAAATTTATTAATGTCACGTTAAAGTTATTACGCAGGTCACTGTACATTTTGGGCGTAAATTATCCTACTGGACTGACCTGAGATTTCGACGGTCGAAATGTTACGCGTATTTCAGAATAACCATGGTTATCCTATACCGTTTGAATGTCGACTTTACTGGTAAACACACATTTAGCCCACAAAAATGGAAGAACAGAGGAAATATCCACACAAGATCACATGGGAATTGCGTATCCAAGGGAGTACTCACTTTGTACTGTTGGACATAACCGTGTTGACACGTGCAAAAACTGCAGTTCCCACAAGCATATACTAACTATAACTCAACACACTGGTCAACTCTAGCCAGGAGAACTCTACACACTGGTCTCCTTCTCAAGGGAAATCAAGATACTGGTCACCTCTAACCACGGTAACTCAACATACTGATCAAACCTAGCTAGGGGAACACAACATTTTGGTCAAACCTAGCTAGGGGAACACAACATTTTGGTCAAACCTAGCTAGGGAACACAACATTTTGGTCAAACCTAGCTAGGGGGTTCTCAACATATTGATTAACCCAGCTCACACAAACATACACAACACACACACACACTCATTGTATGCGTTTCCGTAATGCCACTTATATTCGGATCGGACATGTACGGTACACTAAGACATTCGAGCACATTGTCTTCGCGGCGCCTACGCCAAGGCACAAACACAATTACGGGGAAAGCGCGGCTGGTCGATACTCCATCATTCACGCAGTCTCGGCTGATGTTTGCAGACCTGTCCGTACTTAACGGCCGCGGAAGGCAAATGTTTGCCGGACAGCCCCAACTTGCTCAAGCCACGGACAGTGTGACACCTGCACGAACCGGTGAAATCCAGTTTGGCAAGGGAAGGGACGCACAGAGACAAGACGGTCGATAAGTGCGCGCTTTGTCGGAGCTTCTTGCAGGCGTGAGCTCATCTCTATGGTCCTCATAACTCGAATACGACAAACAAATTTTTATCAAAGATTGCCGAAGTTGAGGGAGTATACAGTGACAATTTGTGCAACGGAAAAAAAAAATATATATATCTGTAATAACATAACACACTGAAATTATCTGTTCTGCGCATACAGTTAACAAATAGTTAACTTTATTTTATAATTCCGGCCAAATTCGGTTGTCTTCGGTGAAATGTTCTCGGCATTAAACTTTGAGTTGTAACTATACTTATAAGCTCCCTAACATAGGCGTCCCGGGGAGGGGAGACACAGAGGGGCACGTGCCCCCTCCCCCAACTTTAAAATAGTTCTAAAAAATGGTGATAATTCCTGTAAAATAATCACTTTTTATGTTATTTTTTGACAGAAGGTCAATTAAATTTCTAGCTAATATTTGTATTGAATTATTACCGTAATTATACGTTTTCAGCAAGTTGTTCTAAATGTACACTTTTTATTTGTGGTTTTACTTAAAAAAAATACTAGGTCATGTGCCCCCCCCCCCCCATAAAAAAATTGGAGTCACGCTACGCCTATGCTCCCTGATATGTATCCCAGCAGCGTGCCTCGTCAAAGCCAGCCTCCCGCGTTCAGTCATTCACACTTGCCACTAACGAACAGTGATGGCGTTAGATCGTCAGTGCTCTGTTACGGTACGGGGCATCCAAAATTATGGTACCTGGTACTAAATTATTGTACATTTTAACAAATGTGTAAAATCACAGTCTTTTTACTTTCAGTTTTCAGTTGTTTCAATTTTTATCCACCAGTATCAAATAAGTACAAATAGAAAATTTTCAGGAAAAACGGAAATATCACACAGTAGTGTGCATAGCTTGAGTCGATAGAAGTTTATTCGACCACTACCCGACGTGCGTGAATGTTGTTTGCTTGGGAATCGCTTTCAAATAGCGGTATAACATAAAATAACTGACAAATCGGCTGAAATTCTAAGGGTAGTCAGATTATGGTACATTTGCGTACCATGTCGACCTCGTCATGGTACATGATACAAGACGTCAAATTACGGAACAAGTACCATGAAAATGGCACGCCTAACAACGCTGGTCCCGAGGAAGACCAAGAGACAGGAGTCTTTCCGCCAGTGTTGCCAACTGTATGGTCTTGACAAAGGAGCGGCATAATTTACGACCTACGTGCACTGAACGTATACTATTGCCGTTATGCCAACACTTAACTGCAAAATGTAAATTAGTAAAGAAAATTAGGCCTTCTACGAGGTAATTACTAGATATTGCATATTTATGAATCTACACACGAAAAAAAAAAATTAAGATGCTATTTTCATTAAACATCACTGTGAAATCTGAAATTTTTTGATGTGGTAACACTGGTAACATTTATATCTTCCAACGATCAACGCTCGTTACCTTTGATGGTTTCACAGATTTGCACATTATGAAGATGATAGTATTTTGGGTAACTTGAAAGAAGAAGAAAAAGGGGACGGGGGAGTGTGGAGCAGTAACTAAACTGTTTGTTAGGTCACCTATCACCTTCACAAGCCTATACTCGAAACCGCAGACTTAATTTTTAAGACCTACGGTGTTAACAACAATATTACAGGCCAAAACCATTAACACGAAATAAACTGAAATTAAATTTCCTTCCCTGTATTGGAGGATGATTTGGGGTATACGCCATGCATTTAAATATTATTTAAATTAATAGTATGAGTAATTATATCGTAAGATATTTGCTAAACCATTTAGCGACTGAATTGTTTTCAATTTTTCGAAGCTGCGTAGTTGGTATAGGCTGTTCACGGTAAAGTAACCACGGTTTTAAGGCCTTGATAAATGATTGTCTTCCAATTTCTATGCGATTTGTTAACAGAAGTAAATACTTGCGTGTAACTAATGAGGGAAGATTTTAATACAGTCCTTTCTTAAAAGCTAACGTTGGAGACCGCAATAAAATATTAATGTCAATTAAAAAGTATCAATCGTTTATGGCTCCATGCATAAAGTTGCTCAGCATGGAAATGACCACTAGTTTCCCATGATCTTTGGTCTTGTTCGTACTAGAGTACCCCACGCATTGGCGGCCCATATTTGAGGCGACAAAAAGAACAGTTGTTTGTCCCAACCCTGAATTTCATCATTATATTAAATCATAAATTGTTAGTAGTATCTGGAACTATTGAAATCAAAATAATTCCTGGGCGCCGTATGTGCTTCTTATATCATAACATATACAACAACAGTCAAATACAGCGATCGGTCAACTGTAACATACACTGCGCTCTTTGATACAAAGGTCTAATTTCCTTACGAAATTACCGTACGTTGCGCCTGCTTGTACAGCAATTTCATCTACGTGCTAATGTACGGTATTGCGCTCTGATCGGACGCCATTATACATTTTATAACAATTACGGTAACATTACCTCTCTCTGTCGAAAAAAAATCCTGTGTGGCACACGACACGGATACGCACCGTAAACTCGTATTTTTGTTTTTTCGATTTCGGTTTACACGGGAATCAACGCTGACAAAAGTTGATTTTATTTCATAGGGGAAAACACGA
The DNA here is from genome assembly GCA_003012365.1 of Medauroidea extradentata. Lineage (NCBI taxonomy): Eukaryota > Metazoa > Arthropoda > Insecta > Phasmatodea > Phasmatidae > Medauroidea > Medauroidea extradentata. The sequence goes on along the minus strand of PNEQ01040190.1, from coordinate 741 downwards.
AGTCGGCAGTGGCAATAAATTGTCCATCATTACACAGTTAACGATCACTAAGTAGAACAAATTAATTTTAAAAGGTCTACATGAATTTTAGAATCTGTGATATTTCTGGCTGTTTCTTTTAGTGCTACGGCCACGAAATACTCTGACCGCTTTGATGTGAAATTTTGAAATGTTTTTACTGAAACCAAGTAGAATTAAAAATAATTTGAATTACATTGGTAAAGTGGCGAAACGCCCATTAAAAATTACGTTGTACGGCCCTGGATGACGAAATACTGTCCAAATGCAATATATGGACATATTTTGCTGAAGATCTGGCAACATGGCTTTCCGCCGCCAAAGGCAGTGGGAAGGACAAAAAACTGCCGTTCCGCTTGAAGCACAGGCCGGTCCCTAGCCAGACAAAAGATAGCAGCTTGTCGCCGTCCCTCCAAGAATATACATACACCTGTTCCTTGTGACTCATCAGTAGATGTCGCTGTGTTTGTTGAAAATATCTCGGCATTGGTACGTGTGCCTCATGTGCAGCTCTGCTTCATGGTCAGAGTTTGGCTTCAATGTTACGTGTCTTAACCTTTTACCGCAAATCACAGACGTATGGAATCACACTGCCCTTATTCTTATTGATAATGTCAGATGAAAAACTTATTTCCACAAAAATACGTTGCCAATTACAATTAAGACAATTGCAGAGGTTGCACGTAATGTATTGCAACAAGTTGCTCCCCCCCCCCCCCCCCC
>PNEQ01040182.1:159785-171018 GCA_003012365.1 Medauroidea extradentata | reverse complement strand
GGGCGGGAAGGGGACGCCGCCCAGGAGAGCAAAGATGCGAGACGCGGGGCACTAAGAGAAAAGTCTTAAGACGAGCCGGGTGTGTGTGAACTCGGGAGGACAGGTGTCGGGATCTTCGTCGTCGGGTTTGTAAGGACGGTGGACAGCGAGCTCGGGGTCACCGGTGGGTGGACTTTTCGGGTGATCGCGGCCGGTACCTACAGCAAAATTAACGTCGTGACTGATCAAAAGCCGCCGGAGGAAGCGCCTATTCTTTTCGTCGAAATAAACTATAAGTATCTACCTCTCGTGACGCAACCCGCAGTGCGTGAGTCCCTTAGGCCGATTAAAAAAGAAACTTCTTTGTTATTTTTTTCAATTAAAGCTAGCCGGGCATACTACAACATTACTTAATACGAACCCAATCATCCAGCATTACTCACGTAAGAGACAGAGCAGGACACCTCTTATCATAACCAAACGCGGGTCGCGAACGAGCAACCCATCAACAAAATCGTCGCAAAGTGAATCTATGTGGTGTTATTTAGGTTTAGAAAAACTGGCAGTCGTATGTTCAGTAAGAAACAAGATTTTATTTGTGTTCAAAGCATATTGGCAGCCCTGCTTGTATAATTATGATGCGCGGGAGTTGAGTCTGTGCATTGCGCATGCACGTGAACATTCGCTTAGATAATAGATAAGACTGCTTTTATTTGTCAACGTAAGTCTGTATTCTAGCTAAAACTAACGTAGTACCCGTTCACATTGTCGCAGTGCTACTTGTACTGAATTAGGTACGGGCTTCTGTACTGAAGTATGGGTACTGTATACCGGGGGAATTACATCCACTAATCTCCTTCAGTTGTCAGTCGCAAGTTTGTGTGAGGCCAAACTGAAGTCAATTTACGTCTGTTACTCGAAGGTATGCTTCTCCAAAACGAGTAGGCGTTTGAACAAATTAATCACGGGCGCGGACGTGAACAACAGTGTTTTGAAAAAACAACTAGTCATGGATTCTACTCGTGAAATTCAAATGTCCGTAGTAATATACGTGGGAACTTCTGTCGTGGGTGCAGTGAGGTTCAGGGTAGACAACTAAACAGTTTGTACGCTCAGGTAGTTATGATTGGAGATCTCGAAAGTTCCTTCAAAATATGAGTCTCTTTCGAGACGCAGTCATTGGTTGTCAAACTTGTCCACGTGAATTCTGAAAGCACTCGCACATTGTCAGATGAACAACTGGCCACTCACTGGAGCAACTGCTAGTAAACAAGTACCTGAGCACAGAATGTACACAGGACTGTGGAGTCCAGAAGCCAAGTCGATAAATAAACAAATGTTCCGAGTACATTACCGTCTCTGTTTGTAGAGACACTTGGTTTTCGTGAAAATATTTTTGCACTAGCAGCTTGTTTCAGTGGCTTACGTAGACATCTGCAGCTCAGCTTCATGGTTATTTGCAGCGCGTCTTCTGGGCCAATCAAAATTAACGTTACTACGACAATACCTGTGTGAACAGCAGTAGACCACTAAGACTCTGAGAGTTAACAAAATCCAACAAATATCCACGAATCAGAGCAGCAAATGTGTACGTAAAGCAATGAAACAAATTGGTGTAAAAATTGTTTCGCAAAAAATCGAAAGTCTCTGTTTGTTTTGCCAAACCTGCATGTGATTGGCTCTCCTCTTTTGCTGAACGTTTGCTGTTGAATGCCTTCAAAAATTATTGCCGTCTTGTGTTATAAAATACTTTATCGTTATTTTAAGGAAAAAATCATTTATAATAAAATTATTTTATGGCAAATACTATTTAGAAAAAAATATTTAAAAAATGACGGAAATTTAAAACTATAATTTGAGAACAAATGCCACGCAGTTTAAAGTGGAGTGTTCCATTGCCATTGGCTGCGCTGGGAAGAGAGCTACAGCTCATACATACCACCTGATGTTTTTGCGGTGCAGATATCAGCTTGTGAAACGTCGCGACACACTCGCTTAAGCAAACACGTGTTTGTTATGTGTCGTCACTGTTGTTTCGTCAAGTCATACAAGTCATCGTAGTGTGTTCCAGACGTTGTGTTTTCTGGTTTCCGTCCCAGTATATCTGCGCTGTCTCACTTGTCCTGTCCTAAGTTTTCTTTGTAGTAGAGGTTATTGAACACAGAATACTTGTTTATAGTTATTTATGTGTGTTGTATCATTACAGCTGGGGATTTTTGGTGAAGATAATTATGCAACATTTAGTTTCAATGCCTCATGAGCACTTCTGCAGCTGTGCTTGATGGTCAGTGATTGGCTGTATCTAACTCTCAACGTCTTGTGTATCTACACACAAATCAAAGACATGTGGTGTCGCAGTAACCTTATTATTATTGGCTCAGTCAAGTGAGCAACACCTAACTCCAAAGGCGCAACCAGAATGGACATTTGGGGAGGGCACAATTCTGTGAATACTGTTATACTCAAGCTACCTCTACCTGTAATCAGTAACGTAGTTAGAATTTATGAATTTCATACGGGGAAGGATGGCTATCCTGCGAATATTATAAAGGATCACCCACCACATCTTCAAGCGAGGGGTCCGGGCGTTCTCCCCCGAGATAATTTCGGATTTCAAGGTGCAAAATAGTGCTATTTTAGCAGTTTTCATTGCGAAACATTGAATATTCTACTGGTAGCAGCATCACTGATTATTCAATATTAAATTAATTGTAATTTTTAAGACCTTGGTTGGTTATTTATTTGGGGGGGGGGTGCGTGCCGTAGTGCCCCCCCCTCTTAGTTGCGCCTATGCCTCACTCTGACAATAGCCATGAAGCAGAGGTACAGATGCGAGTGTTATATGCATTGACACTAAATGCTGCATAACACTTTGCACCAAAAAACACCTGCATATGAATGGAAAGGAAAAATACGAAAAGTTCAGTGACTTTCATGTTAGATTCCATTGTCCTATACACACTCTAGCTTCGTCTATTCGTTCATTGTCTGTTGTTCAAGTCAGTAATAGGTAATGGCGAAATGGTCTAGGCTTGAGTATATACCGGACAGTGGATTATAGTTTGCCATTGACCTCGCCTATGTTTCACTTTCCTTAATATCTGGGACACTGGTTAATCGCGAGAAATGTCGACTGCTTGCTAGGCTTCAATGTAGTATGCCCATGTTAAGGACCCGGTAGTTTTGGCGAAAAAAAAATTGATAACTTTGTCCTTGTGTAGAGGCGTCACTTTGGGCCAATGAGGAACAATGTTACTGCGACAGTACACGTCTGCGGTTAACAATCATTGACCTTGAATCAGAGCTGCATGTGTACACGTGAGACATTGAAACAAGCTGCTACGAATATTTTTTTTCGCGGTAACTTCCGGCCCTTATCCATATCCGACGTTCTTATTGGCTTATTGTTGGAGACGGGAAAAATTCGCGTATTCAGTGACCTGTAGGTTAGCCTCCAAAGATATATGTGCACTCAAGTACACAGTACCTGTACATTAGCTGCTCGATGACACAGGGATATGGGCCTGCATTTAGTTACAATGTTATTACTGGCTCAGAGACTTCCGGGAGATGTCAAATAAGGCAAGGACCAGTTGTGAAAGTGACGCAAACTTACAGTAGCTGGAATTATAGCTTGTGCCTACAATAAAACGCGAATTTTTCATGTCCCTATTTATTGTTGTCTCCCCATCTGACTGAGCCAATGATAACTTCAGTGCGCCGCAAATTGATATTTGTGATTCTTCTTCGAACTACTACATAACCACCCTCCAATCACACAAGCCTCAGGCCCCTACACTGTTCTGCAAAACGCCGTGGCAGGAAATATTCTTGCAATTTCCCACTATCTTTAATCACTGGCATAATTCCTTGAGGGCATCACTGGTCAAGCGCGGATGTGTTCAACGAAGGCGGTGTTTTGTAATGGCTGTACAGATCTCTGAGTTGTCTGTGGTTATATCACTGGTAGATAGTGGGTACATTCTGCAGTCAGCAGCGTGCAAAAAGAAAGGAAGAAACGAATACTCAACTGACTCGATCTCAGTAACTGCACAGTGAAACACATTCGTTGCCGTAACAGCAGTTTGTTTTAGTACGAGCACTGCAAACTTTCTTTGTCGCAACGGTGTTTAGCTTGCTGTAGTGAAAACTTGCTTTACAGCAAAGCAAATGAGGAAAACTTACGTTTTTGTCACATTTTGTCTTAAAAAAATCTTTTCTTTAGAAATATTATAAGTTTATTTGCACCAAAGTAAATAAATATAAGTTATTCTATGTCAAGCTTGTGTTAAAAATAGCAACTATAAAAATTTCAAATAAATTATCTTAACACTGAAGCAAAATTTGTTGCCATTACTGTAAATTTTAAGCAAAAATGTTATTCGCGGCAAAGCAACATTGCAGTGTGTCATATTTTAACAAATATTTTGTTTCTGGCAAAACAATGTTTATTTTACTATGTAGGAACTACTGTACTGGTTGATGACACGTGTGTAGCTGAGTCTTATATCGTCTGACATGTGGTCACGCTTCTTCATTGGTGGTGGTTTATTATGTATATTCATTTTACACGTATGTTCTGAAAATAGTTAATCTCAGATAGATTTTTTTTTTCTACGACGACACAGTGCAGCAATGGCGTGGATCCGCGATAAGCGCCCCTGATCTTGGAGCAAATAATTCTACACCAACTGGTTTTAACGTTCCACCTCTGCAGTTCTGCATCTTTATTATTCGCAGCATGTCTTTGTGGAAATACGTTTATCATTTGACTGCAGCAGTCAGAATAAGGTCACTGCGTTACCACAGCCTGTGATTTGCAGTAAAGTGTACAGACATGTAACAGTTAAAAACAATCACTGGCCATGAAGCAGAGATGCAGATGTGCAGCTGAGGACGTGGGCCATGAACTTTTCGTGAAAATAATGCCACCCCAGTTTCTTCTAGTGCCTTACGTGCACATATCTACAGCTGTGCTTCATAGTAATTGGCAGCATGTCTGTGTGAAGTGACGTCATTCATTAGACTACTCTGATAAGAATATTGTTTACTGCGAAGCCACTTGTCTGTGATTAGCTAATAGAATCTCAAGACACGTGAAACTTAAAACATACAGTCACTGTCTATTGTTACAATTCCCGTGTTGTCAGGTCTCCAACTTAGGGAGGAATCCATCCACTTCTCATTCTACAGCCTCCTGGATACTCAATAAATTATCTTCCTATATTAATGGGCTCCTGGCAGACATGTAAGGGAGGTGTACAGCAGATGCGGGTACTCAGCTTAATTGAGGTGGGCTACTACAAGGATTCTCTAGAAATTCATTTACTATACAAGATCACGTCTCCACAAATTGCATTTCTAAGAATATCCTATAGTTAACTACATTACTGCACAGAGAAAAAGGTTTGGTTGCTTCAACCGTATATATGTTTGTGTGTGTCCAAACAAGCGTGTAACAGTTGAACCAAGCAAATATTTGGTTGCCTGGCAGGTATAGTTATCCCAAAATGATGGTTTAGTTCAGTTAAATATACATTTTGTTAGGACAACAAAGCCTATACTTGACGAGTTTTATATGTTGTTCAGCCAACAAATTTTTGTTGAATCAAATACATACTTGCTTGGCCATATACAAATATATGTACGGTTGAATCAATTGAACCTTTTTCTCTGTGTGTACAATAGATGATGTCTAAGATCCAGTCCTATCACGGGTATTGTAAGGAAACCGACTAGCTGGGTTGGCACTTACCACTGTCAGAATTCTAGCTCACTTCGGCCTCGGTTCCGACTGCTTGGACGCAGCGCCCAGACACTCCCTCAACACTCTCGTCTTGTCGTTGCCCGAGACCTGGCAAGGTGTCTTGGTGGCGGCGGTGACGAATGTGCCCCCCCCCCCCCCTTTTTCTCCTAGGAGGTCGTGCGTTCATACGCAGGACTGCGTTCCCGTCACGTCGAGTTGCCTCTACATATAATTGCGCATTTCTTTCGCTCAGGTTTGGTTAATGTTTGGTCCACTGGTATTTTACTGGGGCACAACAATATGAATAAAAACTGCAGATGTACGCACTGTATGCACAAACTGGGGCAACATTCTTTCCGTGAAAAGTTCGTGGCCCTAACGAGGACCGAGTGAACCTGGTGTGGAAATATTTTCACTAAATACAGGTGTCGCTAATGATTTATAATGACCCAGTGTGTCTTTGTAGTTTTAGTCATCGTCACGCAAACCTACCACTGCAAAAATGAAATTATGGGCAAATACATGCCAAATTTGCATTATTATTTGTTGGCAGACTAGACTCCACTGATGTAAACATACTCGAGCACAATCATTGATTTAATTTTGTTTATGTTACCTATTTGACTGCTTTACATACGATTGTTCCCTCTACTCTGCAGAATAACATTTATTTCTTAGCTCAAAGTGTTCAGCTCTATAATTCACGACGTTGCAGGTTAGTTAAAAGACATCGGGCGAGCGAACAGCAGCTTGTACTATAGTTTGTCGTCAGAAAGTAACAAGACATGTACAGCTCTCTACTTACGTACAGTGTTTTGATGGTCGGTCGTGCATCTTACGTCGCGTTGTTGGCATTGCCCGTGTTTTTTTACCTTGTTTACTATTAACGAATATGGGTGCATGTTTGTAAGAAATTTTGTTAGCGAATACAGTACGCATGGAACATTGCCAAGGATAGTTTTTCACGAAAAAACATTCCGTAGCAAGTTGTTTTTGAAACCTTGTAACTTGGATCACTTCCCGTGGGAGAACAAATAGAACTTCTACGTATTAAATTGCACGACCTCATTTCACAGCCGTACAACCTTACATTAACATTATTCTGATTGGCCGAGTAAAATACGATAAAGCTTGGCAGAAACAAACACGATGGCGTGTACGCAATAGAGTATATAGAAATCTATCACGCGCTAAAATATTTTCGAGAAAACAGTTGACACTAATCATCAACATTCAGAATGTGTTTGTGTGTGTTGTTTTTAAAATCTATTCATAAATTTGGCTAAATGCGTTACTTTATTATTAAGCCTAATTTTTGGTTGAATGTTAAAAACTGTGTTATTAATTTGACAGTTTACATCCCCAATTATGAAATAACTAGAACTTTCTCATCCTATAACAAGTGTTATTTCGTAAGCTGAAAAGGAACATTATATCTTCTTCAGAGACCCGGAAATTTTTCGGGTTCAACGACCTGCAGGCTAGATTGCACGGTCCTACGTATACTATGTCTTCAGATATTTGTTGATTGTATGCTACTTCGCTGAGTGGCCAGTTGTACATGTGACAAGGTAGCGTGGCTGTGGGTGTTTTCATGCAGGTTTGTTATTGGTTCTCAGTTATTAATTAAGCACAAGTTATTTTTTGACGATTTTTGCAATGGAGGCTACATAAGTATTTTGTACGATGCAATGAAACTGCGCATGTCCAAAATACTTCTTTAAAAATTATGTTTTTTTTTTAGAATTATATATTTTATTTATTACTGTAAATGTTTGTGCCAGCATACGCTGCTATAAAGTAAGTTAATATTTAATATTTTTGGTTAAAAGTAGTTAAATTATTAATAGAAGATAATTAGTATATTTTAAAATGAAATTTAAATGAATTTTTTTTTTGAAATTATTACTATACATAAAAGTTAAAATAGGATTAGACGCCTCAAGTACATGTGTAGTTAAGCATGACCCAATCATAAAATTAAAGGATATGTACAGGAGTTGAAAATCTAACATGTCCTCAGATGCATTTGCGAAATTTCCATGTCTCTCTATATTATCTTTGCTTTAATGAGTAAAACAGCATAATTGCTACGGTTACATGCCAGTGAACAATTGTCGAAATAGAAAGAATTATAAGTGTGCCTACAAAGACAGTATTTTTATTTTTAACGATGTTGGCGACGTCCACAGGAAGCGCTTACCACGTCACCACAGCGGTTCCCGGAGGGGAAGGGTTACTGGGCCGAGGAGCGGAGAAAATTCTGCGGTCGCGTCCTCAAAGAAATGTTAAAATTCCGCGCCTGCAGCCGAGAGCAAACAGCAGCAGGATTCTTTCAAACGAACGAATCTCGCACACAAAGAGCTCAACGAGGGTCGGTCGAGATGTAGGGAGGGGGGAGGGGAGCGGATAAGGGCCGGGTACGAGAGTGGGAGGGGGTGAAGTCAACTGCTGAAATCTGTCAAAAGATTGTCGCACAGTAGATGAAGTACGAGTGTGCAAGAAATACAGCACGCGTCCTGTAATTATGGTACTCTTGCTATAAGTATTGTAACCGTACCAGAGTTTAGTCAATACTGTAGAGACTAATATCACAGACACGTGTGCCAAAGATAATCTAAAGACATAAGGCGTAATTATTACATATGTTTATAATTAATTTTAAAATTAATATAGTTACTTTCGTTAACATAAACTTTTGATTAATTTTATGTTTGACCTACTGTTGATCTTATTTTCCTCGTTTAATTTCGGTTGTGGCGACGAATATATGTTTTCACCAGAAGAAAGAACGTTTTTCCTAATTTTGTTATGTTGTTAGCGAAAATATGAAATTAATTAAATGTATTGTACCAAGGTTAATTCTACTACAGGTTAGACAGAAAATGTTTTTTCTTGTGGGGCAGTTTGGCACAGGGAAAACATCTGCCACTAGTTTCGCTGCTATCGATAATGGAACAGATAAATACGAAACTGTAGTAAAATTAAATTGAAAAAGGATTGGAAATGACAGAAGTCATTTAACTTAAATAGGATTGGAAATGACAGAAGTCATTTAACTTAATTTTAAGGTGAAAATAAACCAATTTCGAGTTTTAAATAATCAACGTTATGTAACTTAAAATTGAGGAAAGCTCTGTGATTGGTCAGTTTGCAGACATTAGCGATACCAGCGCTCAAACGTCAGAAATGTTCCCTGCGACAAACTTTGAACACTGATCTTTCTAACCTGTAGTAGAATTAACCTAAACTGTACATTACCGCTGCCTGTTGGCGTATGGAGATACCACATTTGGTTGTTATCGCTTATTAGCACCAACTACTCGGTATTTGTTTACAATGTGTGTGTGGTTAATATTAAGGTGTCAGCCTGGGTGAATGTATTCTGCACGTGCGAGGCCTAGAAGTGCGTAAGCGAGGGCGTGGTCCATAATTCAACGCTAAAAGCATTAATCTATAACTGTAGGTTTCTTGAAGCCAATTTGCGAAAATTAAACAGTAGCAATCCTTGACAATAGTTTTAGCCAACTTTTTAAACAAAATTGTTTCCAGTGTTACAAACTTCTGAGGCACAATATCTGACGCCGGAACCTCGTGCATTTAACTGCGGCGCAAGAGATCACGCGTAAAGAAGTAGTAATTCTGGATAAATATTTACTCATGAAGTTGGCAAATACCATTATCTAGGATTGTCATTGAGTATTTTATCCATATTGACTTCGAATAAGGCGAAGAAATTAATTTATGTTTTCGGCGATTATTTATCTACCACGCACTCTTAAGGGCGACACAGCACACATATCACGCCTCTCCCTAGCCTCAAAGCGCAAGTCACAGAACTGGCGCGCAGTCTTCTCTTCAACAACTATACTCTATGAGACATTCAGTGGTGATTATTAGCGCCACGATTTTGTCGCGAAAAGATTTTTGCCCCACTTTGTTTCAGTGTCTCTCGTGCACATCGGTAGCTCTGCTTCATAATTACTGGCAGCGTGTCTTTGTTCAGGCACGTTTCTCATTTGACTGCACCAATCAGAGTATGATTATTGTGACTCCGTACGTCTGTGATTTGACAAGGCAAGCGAGAGTAAAATCATCCAATCACAGACGATGTAACAGAGCTGTAGATGTGCACATGACACATTGAAACTAATTGTTGCAAAAATCTTTTCACCATAAAATCGTGGCTCTAGTGATTATATAATTTTATGGCGTGAAGTTGATTAGTTCATTGTACACGGCCATACATTTTAAAAATATTCTGCGCCTAGACATTCGTTTGTAAGAACACCGCAAAAACACACCAATTTGGTGCAATATTTAACCGCTGTAAAATTTGGTTTAGTGAGAAGTGGTTAACCTGGCACGTGCATAGCTATGTGCAGCGTTCTTTGAATGCTATTCCTAAGCAGACAACTCTCGTGTAATGAGAGCAGTTTTTGAATAATCTGGTAACGACCGAAATTCTATACACCGCCCGGCGACATGAGCAGACGGCAACCTTAAGTTTACTACGCTTTAAGAATTTTTATTTCAAGATAACTTAATTTTTCTTACTTTTGTGTTTCATACTATAGCATTGTTTTATTAACACAGTAATCCACTAACGCCATAAATTTTTTACAGCTTGCCGCGAATGAAAGTTTTTCATGTATTCATAACGTTGGTTGATTTTATTTTTGAATATAAGGTGATGCAGTGAACCCTAATCAAGGCTTTATATGAACATAGTTTTACCCGTATGATTTTAACGGAATTTTAATATAACTTTAAAGTGTTGGTTTCATAAGATATCACTGTGGAAACTGTAATTGGAGTTAATATATATTTTAATGAAGCATGTTTAAAGCTAAAAAATTAGCGATGGTGACGTTTTCAGAAGAGTTAATATCTACAGCTCAAATCCGGCTGCTTCAGTCGTATAGTAGACAAGCTCCTATTTGTCCAGAGGACCAATTAAATGTTGCTTCTTGTGGGTGCAACGCAAAATGTGCACCTGCGTTGCGTCAGGTTGCGCTGCAATGGAATTATATACTCACGTAATGCCATAGGAGAAGCGTTTAACTTGCTCTGCACTTGCGATGCGCTGCGTCGCTGCAAATAGAAAGTGGCGATATTTAATCCGCCCCCTGGTCAGACAAACTCCTGTGAAAAGAAATGCTGAATTAGAATGAAAAGCAAATTTCGCGTAATGTTTTAGCGACGAGCTAGAATTAACTGTCTTTTACTTACTCGAACACACTTCGTGACGAAACAGACTAAATAGTAATACAGACGTGAAATGGCGTGGCGGCTCGTTTGATACGGGCGAACTTGGCCACTTATTGGCTGCCCGAGGTTGCTGATATCAGCCCCGTGTATGTTTGGCTCCTGCATGTTACGGCAGGTTTCCTATTGGCCTGGCTGCCGGCTAGCAGGGTAGCCGCCTTACGCTGATTGGCGGTAGGTGTCTCCGCCATCTTCCTGGCCAGGGAAGCCATTTTGCTGGCGTGTGTGGCTGAGTTCGCT
>PNEQ01040182.1:33653-159685 GCA_003012365.1 Medauroidea extradentata | reverse complement strand
ACGATATAGGCTTGCGGGCTCCGTATCTTAGTGCGGTCGCATTACACAATAGTGGGAGTTTTACATAGTAACCGTATATCTAGACCCGGTGATTTTTGGTGTAAATAATTACGTAACATTTAGTATAAATACATAACTCTCACATCTGCAGCTCTGCTTCGTGGTTATTGTCAGAGTGTATTTGTACAGAGGTGTCGCTTATTTGACTGAGCCAATGAGAACAAGGTTACTGTGACACTACACTCTGTGATTTGTGGGTAGGAACCCAAGACGTTGAGAGTTAAAAAGAACAGCCAATCACTGACCATCAAGCAGAGCTTCAGATGCGCACACGAGGCATTGAAACAAAATGTTACATAATTATTTTCTCCAAAAATCACTGGCTCTTCTAGTATCATTGGTTGAAAAGTCCTCGAGGCGCACCAAAGAAACTGTCAGCCAAATAATTCAAGTCTGTTGTCTTATAATAATGGGAAATTAGCACGCCCCTATGAATTACACAGACTTTTGCCCATTGCGAAAGTAAAGTGGTAATATTTTTTAGTATAACTCCACTCAGCAAACACTTTCTTTGTAACAACACAGGCCTACATTTTGTTTTCTCCAAAGATGGCTTGGACGCAAAGAATAGTTTTATATGTAATACAAGTTTGTACCAACTTTTAATAGGAATTTGTGTTGCCACTGAAATGGTCGAGCAGTAATGTTTATGGGCGGTTCACTTAACGGTAAAAAATATATATGTCAGAAACATTATTTCATGTGTAACTAGCTGATACCTGAGTCTTCATTCACGGGGTCTTCAATAATCGGAAAAGTTTTGAAAAATACTAAATAGTACATAATTATACTATGTGTAGGGACGTGGAAAATTCGCGTTTTCTGTTAGGCTCAAGCTATAGTTCCAGCAACTATAGGTTTGTATCACGTTCACAATTGGTCGTTGACTTACTCGACACTTCCTGGAAGTAGCTGAGCCAATAATAAAACTGTAACTGAATACAGGCCCATTGCACTGTCAGCGAGCAGCTAATAAACAGCTGCTGTCTGTACTAGTTCACATATATTCTTGGAGACTAGCCTACATGTCATGGAACACGCGAATTTTTCCCGTCTCTAGTTACAGGCCGTTAATGGTCGTTTCAGAAACACGTTGAAAAATATAATTATTTCACTAACATTTTGAGTACCTCATTCGTCCGCTCTGTCCCGTTTCGCTCCTACTCCTACTGTTTGTTTATTAAATTATTTCATTTGGAAACATTGTTACAACGTTCTTGAGGGGGAGGGGGGAGTGGCTGCATCATACTATCTAGGGGAGCTAGGTACCTATGGGTGACTTTGGAACAAAGCCAGAAAGAATGACCAGGAGAAGATGGCCCAGCAAATATAATTTGCATTATTTTATTACTGTAAGGGCAAAGAGTGTACCCTTTAATGTTTATCTATACACAATTGTTGAATTATTTTATCGTCTGCATATTTTTTGTTAACCTGAAAATACCAGACGTGAAACATAACCTCACACGTATCAAGTCTCGATTGTATTGAAAACTGTTTCGTACAATGAGAAATTTAAGCAAATACACTTGAAAGTAATCAAAGAAATATTTAATTACCTTCAGTAAATTCCAGACCATATTCAAAAAAGTTCTAAAAGTGAATGGGCCGATTGTTTTGACAAGCGGAAATGTATTTGGATGTCTATATCATCATATTCGTCAAAATAATGATTTCTTTCTTGAATCCGACGAGGTCGATACACATGAATAAAGTTTTCATCGTTTGTATTATCTTCAAATACCAAATTACACAGTACTCGCGCCATTTTCTTCAGAACTTAAGCAAGATTAGTTAAGTTACCCGGCCGAAATCGAGCAGTTGAAATTTAAACTCGCTTGAGACGAGAAAATCGAATTTAACTGCATGCTTGGTGGAACCCAACACATGCATAATCGAGATTAAGTGCTATTAATTGAGATTAAATCACTTAAACTTGGTTTGTGAAACCGGCCCTTAGTTAGCTACGTTAAATAAACGCCTAGGATAACAATTTAACAAGAGGCATTTCATTATGACTTAAGTTTTTATGACTAACAACGTGCAAGAACTCACCCTTCTCGACAATTGTATTATCAATTAAGTACAGTGCATGTTAATATTTAAAAATTCTAGAATGCCAATAAAACGTTATTTTCTTGAAAAATAAAGACATGAGTTGGGTTAGAATACGAATAATTTATGTCTTTATATTTAAAACACATTCCTTTAGTTCAAATTTCTTTGAAAAATTGGCTCGTATCGTTTGGGGTAATTTTCCTGTTTTATTATACTTTCTTTGATTCACACGGATCACAATGATTATATTTTAATTCCTGAGAGGAAATAATTGACGTAGGGCTACATAATCTGTTTTCGTCCGCAGTTTCTTTTAAAAAGACGTAATTAATATTTTTTCGTGTTCATTTGAGAGTATTAATGATAAATTCATGTTATAATTGTGATACTGGCAGTTAATAATGAACTTGATTAAATCCTGTAGAATCTTCTTTCATACATCATCCTCAGCATTTGGTATTATGAAGATCTATGTGTAAATAGACAACCTACGAGAAAACTTTTGGCCTTTAACCTAAAAATTAAGGCCAAATTTTCTTATTCAGCTTAGTTGTTCTGGTTCTTGTACATTTTGCTTACATTTGCGTTCTACGTGGTCACACAACACATGATCAATTGCACTAAATTGTTAGGCATTCCTTCAGAGATAAGAAACCATTTTTAGCCTACTTTCCTCAAGGAAAGATAGGCTAATGAGATCGCGCGTCTGTCTGCCTGTCTGTATGTATGTATGCCTGTAGGTCTGTACAAATGTGTGTATGTATGTATGTATGTATGCACTTCTGTATGGTATATTGTTGTCAGGCACCCATTTTGAAGATAGGTCAATATGAATGTATAAAAATTTCATGGCATGTTTGGGATTCTATGGCACTAATAATAACTTAATAATATATTGGGCAATTTATAATAAACGATTTAATTTTATCAAAGTTCATTGTCCGCATGTCGGCTATTTTGAAATGTTGCACGACATAAGTTTATGTTGTATGTTGTATTTTAAGAGCTCTTAGACATATTTTAAACACATATAATAGTTCCATTGTTAACCATACATTCTCTGATTCCTGAAGGATTATTTTACGTAGATCTGGTATTCTCGATAAGAATACTGCATGATATTGTAGTCACATTTCCGGTTATAACTGGCAAATTTTAACAAAGTTCTACGGACTTTTTGTCGGATTGAAACAAACGCTTTATTGTAGTAGTGTTTATTTACTTAGTTACGCAATTTCCGCAATTTAGTATGATAACATACAAATAAGTTTTAACTTGTTACGTGTGTTTTGTGAATTCTTCAGCCATTTAAAATCAAGCTATATTTTCTGTTAAAATATGAAAAATATCATTACTTTGCATTTAAATTGATATTTTTAATAACGGCCTTATAACTTAATGGGTAAATTTGCACATATGTCGAGGAAAGTAGGCTAATTAATTATGCTGGTAACTTTATGTGAAGAGAATACTATTGCGTAGTGATAAGACCACAATCACCTTCTTCCTCGGCGATCCAAGTTCAGTTCACAGCGAGGCCAATGATTGCAACTGTTGCATGCAGGGCATTTTGCCATTCCTTCATTATCACAAGAGTTCAATAATAAGCGCACACACAATTTCCGCCTTCCACTCATATTCACTTACCTTTATATATTGCGACTTACCTCTTTTGTCCAGTTCCAATTCCTAACAGTACACACATGTTAAGGACAGAAATGAAATCAGAAACAATAAAATAAAACAAGTCTGTAGAAATGAAACAACAGGGAAAAGTAGACAGAGAAAAGGGAGAAAAATGAAATGAGTTATTGAAGAGGTCATAAACGGAAGGAAGTGGAGAAGAAAATGACATTGAAGTTGTAATTGGTTCAAGTTCACACCCGAGTTCAATGACTTGAATGCTAAAATCCACTGTCCTTCGTAAACTCAAGTCCCGTATGTTCGTACACTATCTACTCATCCAGTTAGTAGTCTTTAATGTATAAACGATGTATATATATAAATTATAAATAAATAAATAAATATATATATATATATATATATATAGTGATGAAATAAAACTATTTGGAAATAAAATATAGAAAGGAGGGAGAGTGCTCTAAACCAAGCCAACAATATCTAGTAATTATCGGTCGCACAACCAATACTCTAGCAGGTGTACAACCCCATCATTGATTACAGGAACTATGAGAACGCATAGCTGATGCCTGGTAGCACATCTAAGCTCAACCAAGAGTATTTCCTACGTCGTACGACACCAGGATGCACTGCAATGATGTGGCGGCAAATGAAGCATTGTAGACGGGTGCACAAACATGAAACAAGAATACTGAGATAGGAATCGGCCATGGCCTATGTGAAGGAAGCATCGCAGCATTCACCTAGAGATATTTCAGCAAACCACCGATAACAGAAACGAGGATGACCGGGAGCCGGGTACAGACCCTGGGTTCCCCCGAGTGCATGACCGATGTGTTATCGGCGCACCACCTCACTCGGTAGCACCGGCTGTAGCGATGTCGAATAGTAAACAAATGGTCATAGCCAAATAGTAAGTTTGTGTTCCCAGCTCCTAAGGGCTTGTTCCCGAGTTTTTTTCAGACTGGTGCCAATAAATTCAAATATATTTTAACCAAAAGTTTTGAAAAAATTTTAGTCAATGTGCAATCACACGATGCACAATACTGTGGACGCGTTTTTTTTTTTAAATAATGTACCATTCGCCACCAAAAAAAAAATAATAATTTCCTTCATTTTTGCTTATTTTCACGACGAAAAACGTGGTACTTTGGGTAATGAAATCTAAAAAACCGTTCAGTATAATTCTACAAAAAATAATTCAGCTACAAATTATAACATGTAAGTGTCATAACTGTGCAGCGAAATTTTGATATGAGTATTAAGTAGCAATTAAAAAATATTTTCGAAATCACTCCAAAACTCCGTAACAAGGCCTTAAGGTACGGCTTTAACGACCCATATTATTAGACATTTTGTTTTTTTGTGCATTTTTCCTTTTAATATATATACGCACATACATATATGTGTGTATGCGTGCGTGCCCTGCTAGACGCCATTCAGGACAACAGGAAACATGCAGTAACATGCAATAGTCAAACAGACACGGAGCTGGCATCAACAGCTTTGGGCAGCAGATAAGCGGTGAAGTTCGCAAGAATCAAATAAGCCGCCACGTCATTTCCCGTCTTCGTTATTATTTAGTCTGTGGCTCACGTGAAGCTTTGTTGCTGGGAGACCAATTTATTTCACGTTATCTTTCGACAACATCAAGAATGTAATACTTCAGAAGACTGTGCAAGAGAAACGATAGGCCACTCTTCAATTAAAATTCCTCAACTCCTGAAGGAAACACTTGCATACTTTCACTATCATGTAGTGTTCAACAGTATCGTGTATATAAGTGTATTTATATAGTCTCTTCAACAAAAATTATAATCAACTAAAATAAGTTTAATGTCCTTCTGAAATTAACGCGATTGCTTCTAATCCAGGTTGCAGAAGTTACAGAATTTTGGTATGGAACACAGTCAACAAGACATTACTTTGGTCAGAAGTAGCTAATGATGACTGTTGCGCAATAAAGCGTGCGTTACAGATGTGGTGTGCATCAATTACCCAAATGAAAGATTACAGCGTTGTTGAACATATCCATGGATTAGTGTCCAAACGTGAAATACAGGCGAATATCACCGCTTATTGGCTGCCAAAGGTTGTTGATACCAGCCTCGTGTATGTTTGGGTCCTGCATGTTATGGCAGGTTTATTGTTGGCCTGGCAGCTGACTAGCAGGGCAGCCACCTTACACTGATTGGTGGTAGGTGTTTCCACCATATTATTGGCCAGCGAAGCCATTTTGCAGACGTGTGACTCTGAGTTTACCATCCTACAAGCTGTTTCACTTCTGTATTCCTGAATATTCTGTGTCTGTACGCCAGTGCACGGCTGGGAACTGCCATGTATTTTTCTAATGTTTGTGGGGAAGCCACAAAGTAAATGCATCGTGTTTATGGACCCGGAATAGTCGCGGGTTGAACGACCAGCCGGCTGGACTCCATAGTCCTGTGTACACTGTCTCCTCAGATACTTGTACATTGTCTGCTGCTCCAGTGAGTTGTACATATGACAAGATAATATACGCGAGACAACGACTGTCTTCACGGAGGTCTGCTATTGGTTGACAGTCCTCAACGAAGAATAAGGATAACAGTTACCCAATAGCGAATGCAATCAACGTGTACAAGAGTTTTAAGGCAAATGTATTTTTGGGTGTCCATCCAAGATATAGGGCTG
Organism: Medauroidea extradentata; assembly: GCA_003012365.1. Lineage (NCBI taxonomy): Eukaryota > Metazoa > Arthropoda > Insecta > Phasmatodea > Phasmatidae > Medauroidea > Medauroidea extradentata. Next base: position 153,253 of record PNEQ01040182.1, on the reverse strand, counting down.
TACACGTTAAGTTTGGATTTCAAATCCCATCTAGTAGGACGTCAGTAATGCAGTTTTACAGTATAACGTTTATATATTGTAAAATAAGTTTTTTTTACCTGTGTGGAAAACGTAGATTATATTACTATTTTTGTGCAAAATTTACGGTATATTGTAGAAAATTCATATTACTAATTACTCGGAAAAATCACTTGTTGCGAAGCGAAAACTCCAACGAGCAGAGCCCTTAATTTTTGGTGAGAAGAATTATGCAACATTTTGTTTCAAAGCCTCATGTGCACATCTGCAGCTGTGCTTGATGGGCAGTGATTGGCAGTTTTTAACTGTCAACGTCTTGTGTATCTAACCACATATCACAGACATGTAGTGTCGAAGTAACCTTGTTATCATTGTCACAGTCAAATGGGCGACACCTGCCACTCTGACAATAACCCTGTAGCAAAGTTGCCAACGTGCTCGGTAGGCATTTAAAGAAGTTGGCGCATTTTTTCCTCTAGAAATTACCGGCTGTAGCGATAAGTAATTTCGCTCGTTTCTGTGCGTCGTATGTTGCGGCACTAAGAGTATTAGTTTATAGCCTGACATACTGACTCTCGTGAGCTCGCATATGTATCACGAGTAAAAAAATAACTTTACTTGTCGCTTATGTTGAGTGTACAGTACATCACACACCCGTTTTCAGTTGAATAGGGTAAACCGACTGTATATCGTGATAAAACTTAACATCGCGGTAAACCACACTGTTGGATTCACAAAACTGGACAGGCTCTGTACTCAGAGCTCACTAGGTTACCGACAGAGAGCAGGCTTAGTTTCAACAATAAGTGACCAATATATCACATGTAAGATCACAATTAATATGTTTTATATATTTGTGTTACTGAAGTTCAAAGCTTTAGAATCACGAAGTTGGGTAGGTTTAGACTATGTCGTTCGTTCAGCGCTAGATAAATCTCTCTTTACAAACGTGCATACGTGAAATATGTGGAAATTTGATTGTCAGTATATTGTGCATGCTTGTTAACAATAATTCCAGTAATGTAACACACTCCGAATAACTTGAATTCTTTTACATCACCGTAAACATTACATTAAAAACTCGTGCTATATCGGCAGTATAGTACCTTATGTTTACTTAGATGTCGGATTTATAAGGCACACTTAGGTATAGTGCGGTCAAAACACGTACTTAGTAACTTCTAGGTCTAGGTTCGAGTACGCGGCCAACCGTCATGTTTCCTTCGCATTTCTAGATCAGGCATCCTATGGAGTTTTGCCTTAGACTTGTGAAATAATATTTTCTGGCATGAATGTGGTAATTTACATCCTTTAAATTAAAGACAATTTTACGTTGAAAACGTTTTACGTTATCCTTAAGGTCAATTTCTGTACACATATGTGTGTGCAACATTTTCCCTGCGAATCTTCGCGTTACGTGTTTGACAAATTCAAACAGCCGAAAATACTTCCTTCAAAACGTTTAGAAATATAAGGTCCTGCTTTTTACGATATTCATGTAAAACTAAAACTGGTTGATCTGGAGCGCACTTTACAGGTAGTAGCCTACTTCAGAGCCTGGCGGTAACAGGAGCAAGACATGTGGACACAGCGGTCCTCGATGTGGCTGCTCTGGAATGGCGTGTAGTATTCTGTAGTTTACCTGCCCCTACCTGTCTTATTGTTACCAGGCCACTAGCGTTGAGTTACATATAGACATTGCCAGAGACCCAGAAATTTTGGCGAATTCATTTGAGAAAACGTTATTTTTCATACTCCTGCGTACGTTTATTACTTTTGCGATTCGTTCACAGTTAATTAATCTCTTACTTGGGGCTCGTGAAGTAATGAGCGACCCGAATGAAAACACTGCCTGACACCCGCGCTACTTTGTCAGATGTTCAACTGTCCACTCGCTGTAGCAGCAGCCAATGTAGAAGTAGCTGAAGACATAGTGTACACAGGACTGTGCAGTCTAGCCGGCTGGGCGTTCAACACACGACATGTTGGGTCTCTGGTCATTGCTTAGCACCTCACACCTTGGAATACTCCACGCCACGTGACTGGCGTGGAAGAGATATATTTATATCTTAAGATGGTGTGGTACATAATTCAACGCTAAAAGCATTGATCTATAACTGTAGGTTTCTTGAAGACAATTTGGGAAAGATGAACAATAGCAATCCTAGACCATAGCTTTAGCCAACGTTTTAAACAAAATAGTTTCCAGTGTTATAAACTTCCGAGGCACAATCTCTGACGCCGGAACCTCGTGCAATTAACTGCGGCGGAAGAGATCAGGCGTAACGAATGAGTAATTTTGGAAAAAATATTTACTGATATAGTTGGCAAATACCATTATCTAGGATTGTCATTGAGTATTTTATACATATTGGCTTCGAAAATAGCGTAGAAATAAATTCAAGTTTTAAGCGTTTATTTATCTACCGCGCACTCTTAAGAAGAAATTAGACAGCGTTAAACGCTCAGCTCTACAAGTTGACAAAATTTTGATTTCAACTTCATCACTGTAAAATATTGTACTAAAGAGTGTATCTTCAAAGTTTGCCAAGTTGTGTTTTTAAATAGTAAATTAATTGAAAATTAAACCCAGTTAGAAATTATGCATTTTACATTTTGAACGATAAAAATTTTTACACTACGTCCCGGTAGTATACAGAAGTGTCACTTCTTCGCGATAATAAAGTCGCTCTAATTTGGTTTCACTGTCTCACCGATGTCACCTCTACAGCCATTTCAACAATCAAATACGAAAAATCAATTAAATAATGTTAAATATTATTAGGATGAGCTCGACTGCACGTAAATCATTTCACGCATGTTCAGACTTTCTGATTAATACACAAGACACTCAGCACCTGACTGGATGACAAGCTGACCAAAAATGAACGTAGCGTTGTACGAAGTGGGTTTGTCAGATGTAAGTTGGTCCACCAAGACAGTTGACAGCCGAACTATAGATATGAGTAGTACCGGCAATAGCGATGTTCACGTAAGACATATTCATACATTGTATATTCCTGTAGAAAATGTGAGCAATCCTCAAAATGTTAGAATTTAAACAACTTCTAAAGCCAGAGATTTTTGGTGAAAAAATGTTTACATCAACTTGTTTCAGTGGCTTCTGCAGCTGTTCTTCGTGGCCGGTGATTGGAAGTTTCTAGCTCTCAGTGTCTTGGGATTGCACTGATTCTCACAGGCGTGTGCTGTTTGTAGCACAAAGAAATGCTGCCAATAACAATGAAGCAAAGCTACAGGTGTGTGCGTGACGCACTGAAACAAGTTGTTGTAAAATTATATTCACTAAAAATGAGTAGCTCTATCTTGTAAAAACACATTTACGGTGTGGTGTTCTTTTTGGTAGCTCATTTCTTTGAAATTGTCTGTATAGCGCACAAAAAATGGTACTGTGTAGTAAGGAACATTCTTAGTAAAAGGTGAAGTAAGAGGAAGTTGAACAAGTGCAAGAATAGGACGCGTACCGTAGTTGCGGTACCGAGGCATTAGTACTTGGTTCAAGCGGCGTAGAAGTCGGTCTTTAACCCCCCATCCCACCACACTCTGCTTCTACCTACCATTGTATCAATGTCTGTCTCTGCTAATAGCAGACTACACTGCTCCAGTCAGCAACAAGCCTCAATTTACTTTCTAAACTGTACTGGAAGTTTTCCCACGCATACACTGTATGAGATACTTGCCATACTTCACCTCGTAAATAGAGAAACTGATCCTACCTTTTCGCCAAAAGATTATTACGAACTTATTTCACTGCCATACGTGCACAACTTCGGCTCTGCTTCATCGTTACAGACAGTCTATCTTTGTGCCAATCAGAACAAGGTTACTTGGACACTCCACCTCTGTGATTTGTCAAGACACTCAGAGTAAAAACAACCAATCACTGACCATGAAGCAGCTGCAGATGTGCACACTGGACATAGAAGCAAGACAGTGGAAAAATCTTTTCGAGAAAATTCATGGTTTTTATTTGATTGTTATTGTAATTGTGAGGCAACATCGGTGTCTATTCGACTGTTTCCTAAAAAGTTATAGGAACGCTGCTATTAACGTAACGAAAGAAATTTTACAATATGCCGGTTTTCAACACTTCTACGTATACACCGGTGTGGTAAACTTACAAAAAAAATTTACAATGATATATAGATTGTTCAGCATAAAATGAACACTTTACTATACTATCTTGTTAACAATGAAAACCATAGTAACATACTATACATTCTGATATCACACTATAAGTTTTGAGTAAATTAAAATGTAAAAGCTTATTTAATTACGTAAATTGCTGTTTTAAAATAACGCAAAAGTAGAGAAGGGAAATTTTCGCGGGTTGACTGACCAGAAGGCTAGCCTCCAAGAATATGGGTGTATTCAAGTAGGTACGGGCTGTTTATTGGCTGCTCGCTGATACAGTGGTATGGGACACGTTAAAGTATATTTTATTATTGACTCAGAGACTTCCAGCGGTTGTCAAATAAGTCGAGGGCCAATATTGCGAAAGTGACACGAACTGGCAGTTGCTAGAAATTCTAGCTTGCGCCTAATTGAAAACGCGAACTTTCCAGGTCGCTACGTATAAGTGGCAGCACGAGTATATCGCGTTTTGCCTCTAGGCCAGGTGGATGTCAACAAAACATACTTCATTTTGACTTCTGTAGTTATAAAGCGACAGCTGTTTTGACTCACCTTTGACAACTCCAAGCCAGTGATGTGTAAGAAAATAACTCGCGGGGACAGCACGTGCTCATTGCTTGTACGGTCAGAAGACTTCGGCCAGAGCGTGTATAGGACTGAGAAGTCTAGGCTGCTGCCAAATGAATGCGCAAGATAATGGTACCTCTAATGGTAAGAGATGGTGGGCAATCGCGATAGTAATATTTGCCAGTGTATTCTACAAACCAGTGTAGCGTTCTGCACTTGTATGAATGTACGACGGTTATGTGGCCCAGTGTAGCAGTTAGAGATAAGCCACAGATATTCAGTCATAGCGCACCAGAGTAGCATTGGCTCAGTAAAATACGAACTCACCAGTAACGAAAATTAAAGCATCGAAAATTAAAGCCATTTCTTAAATCCTAGCAAACAGTGAACGTTTCATACGATAAACAGCCATCTACTGCTATGGTGAGGAAGTAGAGACTGCCTTAAAAAGTGCTACATTTTTACTCTCAATAACATATGTGCTTTATTCCTGAGGAAGGGATAACTTCACGAGTTCAGTGACCTGCAGATTAGATGTCACATTACTATGGTTTCTTAAGAGTGCGTGGTAGATAAACGCTGAAAACATCAATTGATTTCTATGCTTTTTCCGAAGTCAATATGGATAAAATACTCAATGACAATCCCAGATAGTGGTATTTGCTAACTTTATGAGTAAATATTTATCCAGAATTACAATTCGTTACGCGTGATCTCTTGCGCCGCAGTTAAATGCACGAGGTTCCGGCGTCAGAGATTGTGCCTCAGAGATTCGTAACACTGGAAACAATTTAGTTTGAAACGTTGGCTTAAACTATTGTCTAGGATTGCTATTGTTTAATTTTCGCAAATTGGCTTCAAGAAACCTACAGTTATTGATTAATGCTTTTAGCGTCGAATTATGTACCACACCCTCTTAAGTTTCAGCTTTTCTCTTATTGGCTACTGTCCTTGGTTAGACGCAGGGGCGTCATTTAGGGGGAGCAGGGGGGCAAACGCCCTCCCCCTTAGATTTAGAATTTTATATGTATGAAATATATTTTTCATATTTTGTTATTTAAATAATGCTAACTTAAGCACACAGAACTAAAAAGTTTCTAATTTTTGAATGATTAATTAATAAATAAGATGCAACAAGGTCACTGTTGCCGAAAAAAAAATTGTCCCCCCCCCCTCCCCCAAGAAAAACGTGAAATGACGCCGCTGATGAGACGTCAGTTTCGCCAAACATCTTATAGCAAGGTATCTCGTCCATGTCTTAATGCCTGTGTTATTGGCTTACATAAACTGTTATCCAATGACTAGAAGTACAATTTTGCAAGTTCAATGACCAATATGTTTGAACCCACTGTCTTATGTACACCTAAGCCCTGTATATTTTTATTATTTAAGGCTGCCGCCTACCCCACGCTTCAAATGCGTTGCAGTGTGTTCGTAAACAGGGGTTTTCTACAAAAATATTTCACGCGTGCCCATTGTGCCAACGTACGAAAAAAAAACTTAAGACAAGGTCGAAACCTCATTGCCAAGACGCCATGCTCATTAAAACCACTGTTTCTAAGCCCTCCAACACGGCTAAAAACTTCCTCTTCAAACTTCCGCACTTCAAAATGTACTAATCAGATGTATGTGAAACTTAGATTGCCACCTGCACTGAACTTAGTTGCAGACTTTACACCAATACAATTATATGGTCACCGCTTAATGTCCCACAGTAAAAACCGTTCGGCGGGAAGATTGCACGCTAGTTCAGCGCTTGGCTCGTTGAGGCGACGCGGCATTTGATGCTCCGTCGCTTTTGAGCCTCTCACGCGCGGGTAGGCGGCGCCCTTAATTTAACTTTTAAAATAACAACAGGATAAATTAATTTCCGCGTAAGAATTTTTTTTACATGCACCAAGGTTTCATGTACCCCACTTTCCCAACTCTGTATCCACCCCTGGGAACTTTACGAGAAACTCTAACGTTTGCCTTACACCGTCAACTAAACCTCTGTTTATGTTCTGACAGCTACAAAAACACTCTCTCCTCCAACGTGTTTACCTGCGCGCTGTATCTAGCAGGCTATGCAGGAGGATAAGGTTCTGAATGAAGCGATCTTGAAGTAAATACATTTATCCGCACCAACACCTGTGCTGTGATGCTTCACAACCTCGTTTCTCAAGTACAAGGTCCGCCCAATTTCACTGTTCCTCAAAGCAGAAAGCAATTAAATACGATGCCGCGACTCGAGCGCTGAATAAATTAGCCGACATTAAAACATCCAGTGGCAATTTAAATGGTAATGACCCCGGCGAGTACTCTTAGAAGAGCCGTCCATCTCCAAATTCTCAGTGGAAAATGTACAAGAGGGGCTGTAAGTAGACATGAACTGCCCAACATACTTCCTGCAATCCCTCCATGTTGTACACACACTCAAATAAAAGTGCTATTGTAGTTACCACGCTACTGTTGAAATAGGGACAACAATCGTGTTTGATTGTCGATATTAATGGATTGTTCCTTAAACAAATTGTTCTGTAGAAGGAGTAGACAGAATCTTTCCTTAAAAAAAGTATTGTTTTTTTCTACAAAACCGATTATTGTACAACAATACATATATTAGCAACAATTGATGCAACTGTTGTCCTTACATTAATAGAAGTATGGTTACTACGACTGAAATTTTCTTTAAAAACAATCTATGCTGTCTCTGTCTGTGTGCTATGACAAGGACATAGTTGCTACACTTGACTTCCTGACGTCACAGCGCCGTCAGAATTCCCCATGTCATAAGACAACATACGCCCATTACAAAAGTTCACTTACTTCAACTGTCATAATAAGATATGTGATGCTCGTGTTGGGTTTCTATATAAAAAATTAACATAAGATGTTCAGAACAAAAGCGAATTAATAAAAATGGAAATCCTTACATTTGATGACGTAAATATAAATTACGGCACGTCAAAAATACATATAATTCGTGTATTAATTCGTTTATTATTTAAAATTAAAATTTTAATCCTTAAATGACATTAAATTTCAGTTCAGCTAATAGTGCTTGTAAATTTCTTAGACATTAGTGTCTCATATCGACGAAACAAAAACGTGATAGGTACAGTACATTGCTGTCGGCAATTTTTTCTCTCAGTGTACACAAGGGATATTGTGGACATATACGTACGTTTGCGCAAATCTGATGTCACTTACGTCAGGATCGGGATAAGTATTTTTGGAATCAATCTTTAAAATAACTGGTCGTTATTGCATATACTTAGAAATTAACCATGTCTGCGTCACACCTCGTGGGCAGCGAATTATCGTATGTAGTCCCACGTAATTTTTTTATTTTTTATTTTTAGATAACAGTTCCGAAATATAACCACACGAAATACAACTCTGTGTATTTCAAAGTATATATAGTTTAAAACTTTTATCTGTATAACTATTTACGTACGTACTGCAGACATAGTTTGACTCAGTGCACACCTACACAACGTGACGAGACCTGGTAGTATGAAATGCACACTGCTGTCACAAAAGTCGGCAGAAAAGTTAAAAATTCTACCGAGAAATGGAGTGAGTTAACGTCTCGTCTATGTGGAGTTCGCGAAGAGCGTTATGCACTGTGCAGTCAAAAAAATTACCTCTCACACACGCAAAACTATCACAAATAATAACACTGCTACAAGGTAGTTAAGTTAATATCATTCGGTAAATTGTTACGTTTTATGATTGCTAGACTTCGTGTTTGTAATTGCATTTAACTACAAACGCGCATAAATTTGTTTTCCCGTTTCACATTATTGAACCTTTACGGCTGTGAATATTAAGGTTGTAACGAGACTCAAACGGAATTGGAAAAAACAATTGTGTGATTGTGTAGCGTTTTTTTTAGAAGCGGTTTCATGTTTTGAATTCAAGTATAATGTGGAACAGCAAAGTGAACGCGTTTATTGACGTGATTTGTAACGACAAAAATAAGCCGTAGGCCTGTATCTTATGATTATAAAACTAAGTTGCGAACTGTACGTGTCTATTTGACAACAAATGGGATGCACGATAAAAATGTTATGTTAAATACTTAAGTTATCTCAATTTAAAAAAATTACTAAAGTATATTTATAATGATTACAATGTTTCTTTATTTGCATATCATACTAGAATTATGGTTTAAAGTTAGGTCTAGCCATATTCCTTATGTAGAACTCTTGTACGGATATTATTAATAAAATTTACAAACTTTTTTTTACATTTTCCATAAGTTTGTCACTGTCGCAATATCATGTCTACATTTTGACGGACTAAAAAATTTCAGTAAATACATTTTTTTTGTTAAATTCGTGTACATTTTAATTCTGAGCGCTCCACAATTTCGACGGGAAGGAACTCAGATGATTTTCTAGTGCAAAAGTGTTTCATAACGAAAATAAAAAATGCTCAGTCTTTATACTACGCGACGTTATTAACTCAGCAGGTAGGTTAATCAACAAAATTTCAATTGTGCTCGTGTGTCTGAATATAACGCTGAAGGAGAATGAAGGACGTAAATTAAACAGTTGTGCTTCAGAAACCCGTGTAACACAAACGTTAACTCGTATGTATTTATAACCAAGACTATTGTGAATGAAAGAACATTTTCAACACGCTTTTATTTAATGGGTAAGTATTGTACGTAGCAGTTTTCTGAGCAGCGGAATAAGCCAATGTAAGCCAAACCACGTGGAAATATCATGCAGCGGAATTATACAATCTGTCTGAAAACTGATATTAAACAGGGATTTCAACAATGTTCACATTATCCCTAACCAAAATACACGTCCACATTTATAGACATAGCGACAGATTCTCAGGATTAAATAATTTCAGTCGGTTTTAAAATAGTAGATATTTCGTTCATGTTAACAGTTATATCCAAAAAGTTAGATATTAGTTATGTGACACTACATATGTATTATAACTTTCTCTCTATTACTATTCAGCCTGAGTAACCGCATATACTGAGGCTATGTCAACATCAAATACGAATGATTTTACTCTTTGCAAATCTTAGAAACATATCCTTCGAGATTGGTTATATTTCATCTGGAATGCTGTGATAAGCTTTACCTCCAGTTTATCAAGTTTCCTAAATGTTCTCATACTACCTCACTACCTCGTGGCAAATAACTCTATTTGAATAAAGCGCATTAACGAGCAAGATGGAGTAGGGGTAATCACTCGCCTCAAATTCGTGAGAACCTGGGTTCGTGTCTGGCCTTAGTGATTTCAGTTGTCAAAGGATTTCCGAAACTACTCCAGGTGAGCTAAGATGGCTCCTTGAGGGCGTTCAAGTGGTATGAAATCATAATTTTGTATTTTCATGAAGTAGTGTTAGTCTTGTATGCGGTGTTTGTGAGTATAGATTCCTCTTACGAAATAATATAGCTCGCATACTTTTATCATAGTGATGCGTCAAAGTCCAAATTTGCATGTTACTCTGCCTTGAAAATAGTGAAAACTAATTCACTTATTCATACGAAATAGTTTGCAGTGAAGTAACATGTCGTGGACTTCGTACCTTGTATTTATAAACCCACAACATTACATATTATGTGTTTAAGAAAATCGGGAAAGTACAGCGAAAAAGTTGAAAACTTCTCAGTCTATAAAAATTCAAAAAGTTGTTCACTGTTAGGATGTATGTTAATAGTTTACGTAGTCCACTGTGAGTTATTTCGTTAAATAAGTCAACTGGTTTTCACTATTTGCATGATAGCATAACATGCAGAACTAGACTTTGACGCACCATTATGAGTAAACTATGCGATCTTAAAGTGTTTCGTAAGAGAAAATTGTGCTCACAAGAATCGTTAAAAAAACTAATTCTCTCAAATAAAAATGTAAAATCTTTACTATGAACCAATTTAAACACACTTAATACGCGCCTTAGTCTATTCCAAACTACTTTCCTCCTCGTGTATCGCTACGAAGACTGCAATGTTGAGCAAGGAAAGTACCTCTCCTTACAGAAATATGAAAATTGATAATTAGTCGGTGAGAAGTGTTACAATTGGTGCGCCAGAAAATTCACGAGCGTCTTATGATAAATTTGATTTCTAACTCCTTCAAGTGTTCAATATATTTAGGGCCCGGAAGATTACAACTTGTTTTGCAGTAGCTAGTTTCAATGTCTGACGTGCACACATTGCAACTCTGATTCAAGGTAAATGATTATATGTAGAGATGATGGTATATCGCGATAATGTTTTGCTTCAACATAGCCTTGAAAACACTGACACAACGTAGCTGTCTGCAGACCAATAACATGCATTAAATATTAAAATAGCGGCATTCTTATTGGCTCAGTCAAATAGGGCAGTAGCTCCACGTACAAGGAAAAGCCAGTAATCTTTTGATAAGTTGTACGTATGTTGAAGCCTAGCAAATAGTCAAGTTTTTCCGCGATAAACCGTCATCTCTAATTATATGTTTTTAACTGTCGGAGTTCTTCTAATTAGCCGTCACAGTAACATTGTTATGATTGGCCCAGTCATGTAAGTAACGCCTCTACACAAGGACAAGTATATCTGTAGATGTTCACGTAATTAGAGATGGTGAAATTTCGCGACTTCAATGACCTGCATGTTAGACTCAAATATTCTATGCATACTCAAGACCTGTTTATTCGTTCACTGTTCCGCCGAGTAGCAACTGGTGGACAAATGGTCTGGACTTGAGTATGCACAGAATATTTGATTCTAACATGCAGGACATTGAATTCGCGAAATTTCACCATCTCTACACATAATGCAACGAGGTGGTAAAGAATATATATATATATAAATATATATATTTTTTTTTTGCGAAAACTACTGGCCCCTGGTTATATTTGTGAATGCTTCACTGTTTATGAAGCACGTCCTTGATGTCTAAACGTAATAGTAGACGTGTATAAAATGCTTACGACGTCAATGCTACCTCGTCAGATGTACAACTCACTGGAGTTACAGTGAATGTAGGAGTAGCTGAAGACACATTGTACACAGGACTATGCAGTCCAGCCGGCAGGTCAATGAACCCTTGACAGTTTAGTTTCTCTGGTTGCTACTCGCTTTTAGAAGTCAACCACATTATAATTAGCAGTGAATACTTACACGTTGAGACAGGTCTAGCAAGATTATGGTAAAAACGATAGCAATAAATACGAAAAGGAATACTTCGCAAGTAGAGTGACATCCATGTTAGAATCCATTGTACTATACATACCCAAGCTGCGACCATTCACTAGCTGCTACTCAATGTAACAGCAGACAATGAACGAATAGGCGAAGCTTGGAGATGCTTAAGATATTGAATTCTAGCATGCAGGTAATTGAAATCGCAAAATTTCCATTCCCCACCACTGTGGCAGTTCAACGGTGATCAGTGAAAAACACATACCTTTGAAATATACGCAATGTAAATGTACACTTATGAATAATCCGTATTTTTAAATAACTAGTAACCGTTTTAATGTGTCGAGACAAGTCTATCCAGAATCGGCAACAAACGACTGGCAAGACAAAACTTACCGATTCCGATTAGATTGTTGTACAAAGATAGAACAGATATGAAATTACTAGAGAATGGAAAAATTTGCGTTTTCACTTTGACTCAAGCTAGAATTCCAACAACTGTAAGTTTGTATCACTTTCGCAATTGGTCCTTGACTTATTTGACACCGCCTGGAAGTCTCTGAGCCAATAATGTAATTGTAACTAATACACACCTATATATCACTAAAACAGCAGCAGCCAATGAGCAGCTACTGTCTGCTTCAGTTCACAAATATTATTGCAGGCCAGCCTACAGGAAAGCGAACACGAGAAATTTTTCCGGTCTCTAGAAATTACTGGTACAGACTAGGAAATATCGTAAATTTACTTGAGAAAACGTTTGATTTCAATATTTGCAGACGGTAATTATTTTTGCGATTGGGCGAATGTTACTGCAACTGCTTGTTGAGGACGGCAATCCACTAGCAGACCTGCGTGTGAACACTCACTGAATCGCGTGCTTATACCTTGTCACACGTACAACGGGCTACTCACTGTAGCAGCAGCCAGTGAACTAGTAGCTGAGGACATAGAGTACACAGAGTACACAGAGTACACAGAGTACACAGGACCGTGCAGTTCAGCCTGTTAGATGTCGAACTCGCGAAATATCCAGGTCTCCAATTATTAGCGTGCCTGATGTCTCAAACAATGGCGAATACAGGGGGAGGGGGTTCCGGGTTCATACGGACAGAAAAAATTAATTTTACTACCACTGGTATACTCCATTTTTCGATACTAACACTGCTTAAATAGCACCATTTTGCACATCAAAACCCAATTTTTTTTTCGGAGGAGGACCCCCGGACCCCCCGCTTTGACTGTGGGGGTAGGTGTTCCTTTATAAAATTTCTCATTTTAACCCCCCCCCCCCTCCCCAAACACAAATCCTGGCTACGTCACTGGTCTCGAAGGTGACAGGTGATTCTTACCGCGTGCATCAAGACTGTGGTAAGAGTTGATGGTTAGAGATGATGGTATATCGCGGAAATGTTTTGTGCCAACATAGCCTTGAAAACACTGACACAACGTAACTGCTTGTAGACCACTACCGGGCACTAAATATTACAATATCGGGATTTTATTGGCTCAGTCAAATAGGGTAACAGCTCCAAGTACGAGCTAAAGCCAATGACCTTTTCATAAGCTGAACGTGTGTTGAAATCCAGCAAATAGTTCACGTTTTCCCGCGATAAACCATCATCTCTAATGGTTTTTTATCGCTGGAAAACTTGACTGTTTACTGGATTTCAGCACATGTTCATCTTACCACATGATTACTGGCTTTCCCTTGTACTTGGAGCTGTTACGCGATTTGACTGAGTCAATAAGAATTCCGCAATTGTAATATTTGATGCATGTTATTGGTCTGCAGACAGCTACGTTGTGACATATGTTGCAAGATACTACAGCATTTTCAAAGGTATGTTGGCACGAAACATTTTCGCGAAATACCATCAACTCTAACGAAAGAGTACTGAGCCTCGCCCAACTACACGACATAGTTGTTATCAGACTAAACACTACGTCTGCAGTGCGGAGGTATGCAAGGACGAGCAGGAGGCAGCCACGTGACCGGCTAGCTGACCTCGGTGCAAGCCAGGCGGGGGTCATCGATCCTTGCTCGCCAGGGACTCTACTGTTGGTCCAGCATAGCCCCCGCCTACTGCCCCTAGTCACACTACACACGGCCGTTCCTGCTCAAGTTATCACAGAACAATGCATTTCTCTGGATAACACAATATTCCAGTCTCGTCTTGTTGCCGTCTTCTATGGCATGTCTAGAGATGATGGACTGGTATATCGCGAAACTTTTTAGTGCCAACTTTCCCTTGAAAATGCTGTAGCTTCTTGCAACAAGAATGATTGGGTGACGTCTGACACAGCGTAGCTATCTGCAGACCAACAATAGGCATCACATAAATATTATAATAGTAGGATTCATGTTGGCTCAGTCAAATAGGGCAACAGTTCCATATACAGATAAAACCCGGTGAGCTTTTGATAAACTGAAAGTACGTTGAAACCCAGCAAACGGTACCATTTTCCCTTGATAAACCATCATTGTAGAGCCACGATTTTATGGTGAAAAGATTTTTGCAACATTTGGTTTCGATGCGTCATGTGCACGTCTACAGGTCTGCTACATCGCCCGTAATTGGATAATTTTACTCTCACTTGCCTTGGCAAATTACAGACGTAAGGAGTCACAATAGTCTTATTCTGATTGGTGCAGTCAAATGAGGGACGTGTCTGAACAAAGACACGCTACCAATAACCATGAAGCACAGCTGCCGATGTGCACGAAAGACACTGAAACAAAGTGGGGCAAAAATCTTTTCGCGACTAAATAGTGGCCCTAATCATTAGAGATGGTGAAATTTCGCGAAATCAATGACCTGCATGGTAGGATCAAATATCCTAAGCATACTCAAGCCCTGTCTATTCGTTCATTGTCTGCTGTTAACACTGAGTAGCAGCTGGTGGATAAATGGTCGGGACTTGAGTATGCAGAGGATATTTGGTTCTAACATGCAGGTCATAGAATTAGCGAAATGTCACCATCTGTATCCCTCATCTCTAGCAATGTCTTATCCTGGTGCTGGCACTCGTCAGCCAAGATGGCGGAAGACCAGCACTTGGTGAGTATAGGTCTTCCCTATCGTTTCTGTCGGGCGGCTGTGAGATAATAGATTGTAGCGAACCTTTCCTGATAGTGTCGATTTTCTACTCACCAGAGCTCTTACACTTTACATCTCTCACGTGCTTGCCGGGTGTCCTGTGACCAGGAATTAAGAGCCATATGTACTGGATGTAGTGTTTGATGCGCGGAGACAGAGGACCGAGAAGGTATAGCTTACCGCACTCGACGATAACAGCATCGCTAAACTGGCGTGCTGTGCTTTCGTTTTACTCTGTATCCTATGTAACTTTACGCGGCGACAATACTTGTGAGATGTTTGTAGTAGAGTGAGACGAATGCTTCTGCTGTCGTTGTTTACGAACCCGGGCGGTATTTGCATGGTTACAGTAGTCTAAAAAAGTCATTTATGGAAATGTTGAGTGGCCCCAAATGAACGTTACCAATAAGCACGCTGTCTCTTTAAAATTACAAATGCATATTTGTAACAGTGTTCTTTCCGTTGGTAAACATATTGGGAATAAGTTTAGCGATTGTTCGTGGAAATGAATAAACGTGGAACGCTCCAACATCGTTCACTCGCCAGGTACATATGCGTCATTAAAATTATATTGTAGATGTATTTCTGTAGTGTTTTATTGTTTTTTGACTCTGACAAACAAATAACCATCAACTGGGATGGTGTAGTAAACCATGGTTAGCGAAACTACGTTGCTCTTGAGTAAAGGAAACCCTTAAATTAGTTTACAGGAGTAAAATAATATAAACTACGTAAAGTCAATTTATTTGACTAAGAGGGAGCTAATGGTACCGCACATATATTTATTATGACTATGATAACCTTCTTGACTATTTGATGCGTTTACTACTCAGGACATTGCTCCTTATCAAATAATTGTCACGTTTAGTCGTTACCCAACTAAAGCCTTTGAAGTATACAGACTTCCAAACGTACTAATCGATGCTAAACAATGTTTGAATACGCCTTACCTGTTGTATTCAAGATTATAGGAGGCCTGTACTTTACCGTATTTATTGCGCGTCAGTATTACTGGGAATGTGTAGGTACAAAATCACCTCATCGAAAAATGTCTACACATTGCATTTTCAGACAGTAAAATTATTGTTATGTCGGTAGCCTTAATTTTCTACGTAATAATTGACAAGGAAACATAAAAAAACTGTCTTACAGTGATTACAACAAAACTCACATGTCAGCGTTGAAAAACAATTCATTAGAAACATTTAAATTGAATGAAAATATTTATTTGCCCACTCGAAACATATTTTGAAAGATATCGAACATAAAAAAACTGTAAAATATCATTTAAAACTGTAAAATTAAACTATTCACATTATTACAGCAATACGACTTTATGTTAATCGAAAAAAAGTTATTCTTTCTTAACAATAACGATTATACATGATCTACACATTTAGTTATTCTTTCTTAACAATAACGATTATACATCAACTACACATTTAAACGCATAACCAGATCTCTTATGCTATGACGTTCTATAATATTGCAGATAAACTGTTGCAAAGAACTTTAGTGACATAAAACAATTGTTCCTTTTAGTGACTTCCATGCCGTGAGTTGAACGTTCAGTGAACAGTCGAGTTGTTATCGTGATTAGTTACAGTGCATATAAATTGGTGTGCAATTTTCAGAAATGTAAGGTAAGTAAATTTCACTTACATAAAAAAATTTAAAAACTGTTTGATTCCTGTAGAGAAGTACTCACGATATGCTACTTATTATTCTGTTACGTAATTAGTAATATAAAGTAATTTAGTAACAAGAAAATGTTAAGAAAATGAATTTTACTGTGGTTTTAATGTTTACATGATAAACTACGTAACAACGTCTTCAATTAAATAAAAATCTTAAAAAGGCAAACTCGTGCCAGCGTTGCAAGTAGACGAGTATGTCTACACAGCGTAGCTTTAAAATGTCACAAATTTAACATATGAATTGTTCAAAGATGGCTACATTTAAATATTTACAACGTATTTAGATTTCATTTTACCCACTCATCTTTGGCAACACCTTGTTCATTTGCAGCGTCTTGCGCCAGTACTTTTACAACATGAAATTATACGACCGAGCATTTTCAACATTTTGCCATTCTGCATCCAAACGGTTTCTCAGCGAGTATATAAACCATGCTTTCCTAAACAGGTAAGGGAATATTGCCTTGTTAAAAAATTTACTGTTCTTTTTCCAGTTGCAGAACAAAGCATCATTGGTAAACATACCTGCGTGTAAACAGTCCATACCGGTCTGCAAGGTGAGAGGTCCTGGGTTCGAATCCCAGCACGGATATAGATGTTTGTGTCGTTTACTGTAATCTGTCCCTTTGTAAGCCTGACGGCCTAATACCGGAGGGGGTAGGGGCGTTAATAAACAATATAAACATAAAATAAATGAACAGTCAATAAGGACTTTTATTCCTCAAATAGTTTCCATAAAACCTTGACTTCTTCTGCCAAAGCGTTTAAATAGTGCAGTATTTATAATTTAGAAGGTATCTGCTTCGATGATACTGAATTAGTTGTTACAAGGGTAGCACATTGGCCTCGCGCTACGGCGGGACCTGGTTCCAGTAACTACCTCGGCCAACCTCATTGTGGTTTTCAAAATCTTCCTAGAAAACTCTCCAGTCGAATGCTGGGAGATTCCTTTAACAAAAGCCATAATCGATTCCTTTCTGGGTTTCTGTCCTTGCGTATCGCCGTCTGTAATGACCTCGTTGTCGACGAGTCGTAAATCTCCCCTTGCCATGTTTCGCCGGTTAATCTATACCTCTATACGCCTCGTATAGTCGTTTGCTTCATTCGTTCATACTTGGCTTGTTATTCGCTAACGATAATCATTGACGAGACATTTAAGCTATGCTAAGACTAGAACTACTGACAACTTACAAATATTAAATATATTCAATCCATTCATTGCTTTCCATCATAATCTTGTATTAATGATCAAGAAAATAGCGCGAATTTATTTATCATTACACTAGAAAGTGCAGCTTCAATTATTTGTTCATTGTTTATTTATGGAGAAAAAAAATTCATTGGGTATGCCCGACTACGAAGTGCATGAGAACTTATTTAGTACCAAGTTTCTTCTTGTCTTCCCAAAATTTCTTTATAATTTCGCTGTGCTTTTTTTTAACGTTCTTTTATCCATCCTATATTACACATTTTAGGTTGATCAGTAAATTTGTGTTTGTTCATAAGATTACTGAATTTAGGTATGTCGTGCAAAGTTTCTTCATAAATACCAATTTCCTGAAGATCTATGTTTATTTCTGCAAGCCAATTGTTGTGGTGTTACGAAAATACTGAGAACTGTAATATTTATTTTTTAGTTCGTTGCTATCCGTACCGAACAGGTTACCATAGAGTTTTAATCTCCTTTTCTAATGGAAGCTGTGATCTTTTGTGACTTAATAAATTTCCGTCAAGTCACTGAAAACATTCCATATGTATATTAATAATATGATAGCAACGATGTTTCGTAACTTATACGGTTAAGACATTTCCTTCAAAATATTTGTTTTTACAATACATGTAATTTTTACTTAGTAGATATAAATGGCCAATTTTAGGAGAAAGATACATTTCGTGCGCAAAACACTTTTACGGTTATATTTTTAGATATTAGCAGTAGAAATTTAAAAAAGTAGAAGAAATTTACGGTTTTATTATAGATTTTAACAGAAAAAGTGAAAACAACTTGAATTAAAAAAAATAAAATAAAAGGTACTTACTATAGATCTCTAGTAGAGGTCTTTAGGAAAAATCTAAATTGTTAAGAAATATATAATTTAATTTAAAAACAATAACATCTCAAACAATGAAATAATATCCTTAGCTTTCAGAGGACGACGCAGCGCTTTAAAAATTATAATTAAATTAAAAATTTTAACAATAAGAGTGTGCGTCCAGTTTTTAGTTTTAACAGGTGTAATGAATTTTTTTAATACAAATAAAGACAAAAAAGACAAAACCTCAGAGACAAAAATGACTAATGTTTAGGACGAATTTAAATAAAAAAATGTATTTGTAAAAGGCGGAGTAAAAAATGAGAGAGAAGAAAATTACATGTAATATTAATAATAATTTATGCAATGATTTAATGATCGCCATATATTCGATGCTACTTACAAAAACGTACATCAAAAGATCGAAATAATTTGTATATAACAAATAAAAAGTTAAAAATACAATTGTTTGTTGATTATATTGACAAAAGTAAAAACAATTTATTGGAGGGATGCCCATTTTTATTAACTAATTTGATCGGATGATTTTATAGGAACAGTTCGAAATAAAACTTATTGGGAACTTATTTCATTACATAGAAATTTGTCTGAAAAAATTATTGAAAAATTTTATTTCAAGATGAAATTTATTGGGAGTATATTTCAATTATTTAAAATTATCAGAACGTTTTAGAGAAAACTTTGAAATAGAGTTAATTTGGATTATATCTCACAATATAAAACAATTATCGAAGTGTTTCACGGAAGAATTTCAGTATCGTGTTTATTGGGATAATATTTTAAAATATAAAACATTATCTGAACAATTTATTGAACATTTTCAAGACGAAATTGATTGGGCACACGTTGCCATACAAAAATTTATAAGAAAAAATTGGAATTAAGTTCGTGGAAGGAATATTTCCTTGGTAAAATGAGAGTTATTTTAAAAACCATAAAATATTACAAACAACAGAGACTAAAATGATTAATGTTTGGAACGAATTTTATTTTAAAAATATATTTTTGTTGAGGAAAACGAAAAATCCGCGAGAAAAGCAAATTAAATGTGAAACTTGTAAAAAATATTATAAACTATAAAATATAAAAAGCCCTTTAGGAAGTAAAATACACAAACGTCTTCCCAAGAAATATCAGCGCGAAGTAAAAACGAATGTTAGGGAATTGTATATAATTTCCACAAGATATTATTGCAAAAGAAAAGCTTTATTGAGAAAAAAAATTAAATGTGAAATTTGTAAAAGTTGTAACTAGTCGTGTCTATTTATTAGACATATGAAAAGTAAAATACATAAAAGAATGCCTGTAATATATGAAAGGGGCTTATGAGGCTTGTTATGAGCCTATTCGTGAAGCGGTGCTAGAAAATAAATTGCTAGGAAAATATGAAAATAAAGATTATATGTTGAAATTCACTATTAAATATTGCTCAAAATCAATAGCAAAATAAAATACTAAAGATTATAGTGTAGAAATAAATGATTTATCGAAAACTTTTCAAGAACGTATTGGGGATAGTTGTAATAACATTTTAGAATTTATTATTTTAAAAAATATGAATTCGAAATACAAATTTTGTAATATTAATTTTTAAATTTTTTTTAATTAAACAAAACTATTTTACTTATTGTTTCATCATATTCCTTAGCTAATTTTTTAAGAGATTTGCCAATTTCATTCATACTACTCTTTTTAGAATATTCTAAAACCGTTAGTTGTAAGTACTGTAATTTTTTTCGGTAATTAAAAACAATTCCTCTTAAGGGAATATGTAATTTATTTCTATCAAATGTTGGTTTAAAACAAGCATTTATATTCATAAGACCAGTAATGCAATAAGAAAATGCAGTATATTTAAAGCCCTGATCATTATTGGTATTCATTTTTAATTAGACATAAAAACATGATTTTATTGAAATATTTCTTAAGAATTTTCAGCACCACTTTATATTTATTTACAACACCATTTTATCGTTCCTTTTATCGTTGTTTTATCGCTTTATAAACGATATTTTTGAAGTGAAAAATTTTTAACTCATTCGTTTATCAAATTATTTTCCTAAATTTTCAAAATCTTTACTACTAATTCCTTCCAAATCATGTTTTTTATTTAAATGTTGATATAAAACAGTTAATCATAAGACTGCAATTAAAAAAAAAAAATATTTACAAACAATTTCCTTAAATACAGATATTTTACTTAAACTGAAACGTTGTTAAAAATAACTATTTTTATTCATAAACTAAGCAAAACTGCAAAGAATAGGATAGTATTTAAAACCCTTATTATATATTCGTATTCATTTTTTAATTTCTAAATGTTAAAAAAAATATTTTAATAACAATAATGTTATTTATAAAAAATGTACGAAAAGAACTATTTATAGGAAATACATAAAAATTTTCATCGTTATTTTAATTATTGTTTTGGTCATAACTAACAATTCCCTGGTACACCAATATCCACAAGACCAATTATGATTTTGATATGTTTACAGATATATAATAACGTATATTTATTTTTTTGTTCAACTATCAATTAATTTTTGAAAAGTATGAACACCGAATGAATCAAAATATTAAACATTAGAAAAGTGTTTTGTATAACAAACCTAATGTGTTCCATTCCCACAGTTTTCATTTCCTAAATTAATTATTCTAAAATAATTTTAAATTTTGTTTTAAATTTTAAATTTTTTCTTTATACATTTTTTTCACAGCTGACACCTGCAAAATAAGAATAACTTTTATAATATTGAATTAAATGTTTTATCTTTAAACTAGAAAGCAATTTCATTATATTTAAATAATTTGCAAATAGGAAAATATTTAAATACTGATAAATTACTAATAACCCGACATTTTTCAAAAAAAACCCAACGTCCAAATGTATGCACATAAAAAACTTGAGCAGTTGTTAAATAGGAAAATAAATTAATGTGAAACAAATTTCAAAAAAGGAGGACTTTTACCAAATATCCCTTTAATTGGAACAATTGCTAGTATAGCTACAGCTATGTCATCAATAGCTAACTAAGTTGGTTCATTATAAAAAGCATGTGGTGAATTAAATGCTCAATGGTATTTTAGAAAAACATTATAAAGAATGAAAACCAATGAAAGGAAATTCACTAGCGGCCGAAGCTTAACAATTAACGGGATGAGCAATTAAGTTAAAAATATTTTAAGAAATAGGGAAATGAAATACCGAAGAAAACACAAGTCATTTGTTTAAATGATGTAGGAGCTATAACAATAAGCTCGGAGGAAAAACACACGGAGAAAAATGATACAAATTAATTAAAATGTCTCACAATCTTAAATTTTAACTATTCTAATTTAATATTATAAAAATTTAACAATTTTAATGTATATTCTAAAATTGAGATTGAAAAGTAATACTAATGATAAAATGTGTGGTGATAATTTATAGATAATTTAATAAATAAATTTATTTTCAATTTCATTTACCTGTGCAAAATTAATACTGGTCCTGGGACTAATTTATTATTAAATCTAGAAATAGGGTTAGTTCCAATAAATATATTTGATGGAACAGTCCTATTTCAAGATAATGGTTGTGAAGAAAATACATATATTATAATATACACTAAGCAGTTAATGTATTAGAAAACAAAACTAATAAAGTGTTAAATGCGACCAATAATTACAAAAAATTGAATCTGATTTAGTTTCAACAATAAAGAAAATTAAAGTAATGCTCGGTTTAGGTATTAAAGAATATATGAATAATTTTTTAAAAGAGAGAAATTTGAATTTTTTAAAAAAAAAATTATTGTAGCCGTTTTTCCAAGAACTTAAAAAATTTGTTTTAATAAATGGGTTACATTGGATTAATTGTGTGATAGTTACAATTTTAAAATATTAATAAAGCCTGAAGATACTGTAGAATATAATTTATTGAGTAATGAACAAAAAAATTGCATATATTTTGTAAAAAAATAATTAAACATTTCTTTTATTATTTTGATGCAGTTACAATAATTTGTAATTTTTTTAAGAGTCTGCTTTGTTCTCTTATTCATTTAAAGGATTAGTTACAAACTGCATAAGTGATTCTAGTTATGAAATTTTTGTTATATTTAAATTTACCATAAACTGTAAACTATATAGTGTACTATAAACCGTAAGCTATATACAAATTACAAAAATATTTTTAAATGAATGAAAAAAAAATAAAAAAACAATTTTTTGTTCATATTCGTTTGTTCGTAAATATTTAAAATACCGAATTATTCCTTGCGTTAAATAATAAATGTTTTGATTCCTCGTGATATATTATGCCAACTTTGTTTAAAAACTAATCAAATAAAGAAAATAAGTTATTTAAAAAAAAACAAATCTAAAAAATTAATTGTAGATTATGATATATTAGAATATACATTAGTCTTACTAATAAATATTTAAACTTTTCATAAAAAGATTTTAACTAAACCAAATTTTGTTTCTTCTTTGGAAATATTCATAATTTCAATAGCTATGATTTCAGAATAATTACCTGCTATTTTCGCCAAATAGTAATGAACGTTGATGTATCAAATCCCCTATACTTTTATGAAATGTGTGGGTTGAAACCTTACATATTTCATAAACATTCTTTTTTTTTTTAATTTTATCTAAATCGCAAAATGAACTAAAATATTGATTATGTTCAAATCTTTGTTTAAGTTCTGAGGGATATAAAATACTTTCTAATAATTAAGATCAAATAGTATTATCTTCTTCTAAGGAGGGTTCAAAAATAATTAAATAATAACATTTTTTTTTATTTTTTGTATATCTTTATGATTAAAAAGAAAATTGATATTTTTCTCGGTCTACTAGCTGAAAATAAATGACTTACTGATTTTTTTATCCTTTTTATTATTTACTACAAGCCTATCATTAGGTACCCCTGTTTTTCGCGAAAAGAATTTTGCCTCACTTTGTTTCGTTGCCTTATGTCCACACCTGCAGTTCTTCATCGTGGTCAGTGATTGGATATTTTAACTCTCTCGAGCCTTGGGATTATTTCGGCCAATCACAGACGTGTGTTTATGCAGGAACGGTATTTTAATTGGCTCAGTCAAATGATGCACGACTCTTCACATAGACATGCTGCCAATATCCACGAAGCAATATTGCAGATGTGTACGTAAGTCACTGAAACAAACTGGGGCGAAATTCTTTTCGCGAAAAACAGGGGTCCCTACCTATCATCATCAACAACTATAATTTTTTTGTAATTGCTTCAAATTTTATCATAATATTTATCGTTAAAATGAGAAATCGAATGAGTTATATTAATTAAATTGAAACTTAATTTTTTTATTTATATCTTCTATAAATTTTTGATATTGTTGTTGTTCAATAGTTTTAGTACAAATTTGTAGTTTAATTTTTATTTCTTCATTTTTATAAATTTCAAACAGTTTTAGCACTAAATTTAATACGAGATTAGTTTACCACACACCGAGTAACCATTAACAATACATCTACATACCTAATTGTACAAATAAAAACGTCATATATTGTACTATTACTAGCAGTCCCCCGCGGCTTTGCTCGCGAGTTTTACTCGTAACTGAAAATATTTACCTTACCTGAAAAACCTCTTTGTACACAATATTGATACTTCAATCATCAAGTGTTAGAATGTCCAAGCGGCTAGTTCGCTAGTTGAACTAAGTCTACGGTAGGATAAGTAGCTATAGCTGTCCACGCGAAAAGCAGTCTAAAGTTTGTCCCTGCCAGTTACAGCGACTTCGCCTGGGCCTTATCTAAAGCTCTGCAAATTTTACATTGTGGGGTAGTTACAGATACCTAAAGGTAAGCAGTTAATCGAATGAAAAACGTCTGTTTACCCTGCGCACAGCCATTGGTGACGGTGCCCTCAATTACATATTTTAAAAATATTCACCTTGTAGTTTAATGCCCTTTGAAAATATTGGTGGGAAAAGGTTTCGCGGAAAGTATTTTGTGCCCCAATCTTGAGATTAGTCATACGAGATATGTGAGCTGATGTCGTCGAGGAACCTAAATGGAAAGTGAACTGCATAATCCCTTTTACCTCTTTTAAACGACTACATGCACATTACACTAATTCGATCTGCCGTACAGTTTTTGTGTGTCAGATTTGAACGTTTGCACGAAGCTTTTAATGGAATTCAAGCCTCCCGGAATATAGACCTTAGATACGTAACGTCGAAATAATTCATGAAAACAAATTTAATTTAAAAAATAAAATTTAAAAAAATGTAAAATATAGTTAATCTTAAATGTGAAAAACAAAATCTTCTAGATCAAATTAAAGATAAAGGTAATGAGATTAAAATATTAAATAATCTAATTGATACAGTTAAAAAAGAATTTCGTGAATATAAAACAGGAATGGATGAATACAAAAAAAATCCTATTGACGAATATAAAAAAAATTGATGAATATAAAAAAAATATTTTTGATAAGTATAAAGATGCAGTTGATAAAGTTAAAAAAGAATTTGGTGAATATAGAATAGAGCTTGTTGATAAATATAAAGAAGCAGTTGATAAAGTTAACAAAGAATTTGGCGATGGTTTGACTAATATTATCAATCACTTTGACGAATATTCAAAATAATAGCTCAAGTTTGACTTACTATATTTAAACAAAAAATTTAATTTTGTTTACTTCTGCTACTCTATTAGATGATTAATGTATTTTAATACATAATTTTTGTATATTGTTATTATTTTTTTTTTTTTTTTTTTTAATTCTTTTCATTGAAATAATGCTCTCACGGCAGTGTGTTAATAGGATTTTTAAGGGGAGTGTTAGACAATTTTATTTAATTTTTAGTTTTTGGGGCATAACATTTATTCAAACAAATTGTGTTATCAAGATTTTCTCTTCGACAAAGCGTAGAATATATTATTGGTAAACTACTTGACATATAAAAATGGAAGCTTTAATTAATTTGTCATGCAGAATCGTTGCAAGATAATTATAGGTTAATTATCCAGAATCATCTTGTCATGATTCTGCATGACAAATTAATGAAAGATCCCACTATTATTTGTGTCAAGTAGTTTACCAAGTATATATCCTATGATTTAGAGGAGAGAAAATTTTAATAATACATTTCGAAAACATGTTATGGCTCAAAATCTTAAATACAAAAATTTAATAATATAACACTCCACTTAAGAATAAATCTTTAATAATCTTCAGCGCTTAATGCTCTATTTCTAGATTATATTGAAAGTAGTTCATGTTTTTTATTTATTACAATATTCATATATTATACAGTGTTTCTTTTTTAAATAAACCATTTCTATAGTCATCAAATGTTATTTTATTTGCAACCGCGGAAGTTTTCATTAATTTCGCTCGTTTTTTAATATAACTTTCAACAGTTATAGCGTACATTTTAGTTTTTAATCCAATAAAGTCTTCCATTAATTTTCTGTAGATCCTTCTTTCATTTTACAACAACTTTTTGTTTATTTGTGGTAGATTATGAATATTTTGTTTTTCATAATCTGAAGTATCGTAATGATTAATCATTTCTTTCATATAACTTTAAAAATAGTTCTTTTTATGTAATAAATAAAGCTATCACAATCCGTATAACATAATTCAGTATTATCCCCATATTTCGGTTTCATAATATTATAATGAAAATCGTACATGAGAGTTTTTGATCAATCTAATGTAGCCATTCCGACATAAATTGGTTATTGAAACATAACTTTATTAATTAATATATTTTCCGACTAAAAATTCGGTAAATACAAATTAAATTTTTAAATTTTGGTTTATCAATTAATTTTTCTACTGGATTAGGATTCGTACATAATCTAATATCAACTCTATTTGTCATATTTTCCATTGTTTTTGCAAAACATAGACTTATTCATTAATTTACGAAAATCTTCTTCGAAACTATTTTTGGCTTTTGTTCTCATTTCTGTATTTAAATCAATTATGATTTCATCCAATTAGATTGTTTAAATTTTGATAGTCTGTGTATTTTTAAAATTTCATTCCCAAAGATAAATATTGTTTCAAATGTATATAATGTAATACATATTTTTCTTTATCGTGTGAAGTAGTCAACTTTTTTTTTGTTTTGATCCTTTGGGTATTTTATTTTCAGGGAGCTAGTGACGAAACTTTATGTAAATCGTGTTTTCCTTTCGGGTGTTCTAAATCAACTTCTAAAATATAACGAATTTTTTAATAGTTTTTGAAATTTATTATTTCTTGTTCCCAATAATCTAAATCATCAAGTTAGTAATTTTCCCATTCGAAACCACCGTGGGGTAAATATTGGATCATTGCCCAACCGTATAAATTATTCTTGTCCAACATGAATTTTCAATTTTAAGATTATAATTTTTAATATATTTCAATTTTCGTTTTTCGTATATTTTACAACACTGGGATATCCCACATCTAATACCTTTTTCTATCATTAATATTTCATCATAATCAGTTAACAATTCTAGTTCTACCTTCGTATGTCTTAACATAGCGTCCCGAGATAATCCTGGAGCTGTAAAATACCAGGCTGGGTCTAATTATAGGTTTTAAAACAAACTACCCCCTAAACTTCCAAATGTATCAGCTACTAATATTAAAATGTCGGTTTTGTTGTATAATTCTGTATATTCGCCTAGATTTTTAATATTGAATGTTTCCGAAACTTTTTGCGCAAATTATTGAAAATGTTTTTCTGCGGTAATTAAGTTTCATTACATTTCTAAACAGAATTCATATAATCGTATGGATAAACACATTTTTAACAACTAAAGCAAGTTTATCATCTGAATAATATTTAAATGTCTCTCGAAATTGTTCTTTAGTAAGATTTTTAGAAAGTTTATCAATAAATAAGTACACAAAATAAATAAATACATTTTAAATTTACTTCCTCTTTTTAACGTGATTTCTAATGGAAGTATATTTTTCTCAGTGTTAGGAACTAAATTAATTATTTTTTTCATTTTCGTATTTTCTAAGATCTCTTATAAATAGAGACATGAACTTTTCGCGAAAAGATATTTGCCTCACTTTGTGTCAGTGACTTGTGTGCACGTCTGCAGACTTGCTTCACGGTCAGAGATTGGATGTTTTGACATTCTAGTGTCGTGGGGTTTTACACGCAAATCACAGACGTGTGGTGTTACAGTAACCTTATTGTGATTGGTACAGTCAAATGAGAAACGTCACAGTTCAAAGGCACGCTGCCAATATCTATGAAGCAGAACTGCAGACGTGCACATAAGGCACTGGAACAATGTGGGGCAAAATTCTTTTCGCGAAAAGTTCATGTCTCTACTTATAAATAAACGTGTACCAATACCCCGCTAAATTACAAATATGTACTTGAATAAAATTAGGACATACATAATTTAAATTACACTTTGTGCATTTCCGCATTATTTCCAGTTAATGGACAATGATAGTTTACAGAATCGCTATAGAACGTTTTTTTTACAATTATGACGATTAATCGTTGTTCTATATTTATTTTTTCTTTTAATGGGCGGGTTTATTGGTACTACATTCTATATATATATATATATATATATATATATATATATATATATATATATATATAGTTTTAATATTTTTTGCTTATTCAATTAACATTTTTACAAAAACGCTATGGGCGTTTTTTTCTTTATAATATACCGGATATTTGTAATCATTACTTTCTCATTTTACGCAATAAAAACTAATTGATTCATGTTTTTGATAAATGTTTGTACAAGAGAAAAAATTTGAATTTAGTTCTACATTATTAATTTGTTGATCCGTTAAATTATATCTTTCTGACAGTATTTCTTTATATGAACCAGAATCTATGTCTTCTTCCGTTAAATATAAATATTTCTCCATCAATTTATATTTTTTTATATAGATTTTGGGTCTGGTTCGCAAGTATCTATTTTATTTAGTTTTAATTTCAAAATCAGCTCATATAACAAATTGTACTTTTAAAGAACGATTATAATTCTTAAATTTTAATATATTATTTTCTTTATTTGGAAGATCTACTCGAAATGCTACGCGATTTTAACAGTCATTTTCATGTTCGTTTAACTTATCTTCAGAACGAAAATATTGTAAACATCTACCGCAATAATTTATTTTGTGGCCATTTTTTTTGTTGCCCAATTAGTCAATAAAGATCTTTTACCAAACAAGAGTAATCATTATTTTGAATTTTTATATGTTAATATTAATAGGCCTATCGATATTATTTTTCATAATTATTAATCAATAAAATATATACTCAATTTCATTTTCTTCTTTACTTTTCTTTGTATGCATAAACATTAATATAAATATAAGTTCTTTTTTCAAATAATTTTATTTTATCTAACTGCATTAAAAATTCAATAATTTTAAGTACATCGTCAAATTAATTTCAGTATATTTTATAATAATTAACCCCTTCGAGGTGAATTTTTCATGGATGAAGAGCTGATAAAACACTCCATAAAAAGCATTTTTATAATCATTTTTTACATCTATAGCTGCTTTTTTGTTTAATTTTTTTCTGGTAAATCCACATTAGAACCCCTTTCAATGGATTTTATTTGTTTATTCTCAACTCTAGCTCACATATTTCGTTTAGTACACATTCACATCTTTCTCGTTCGAATGTTTTCCAATTCAGCTAAAAGTGCTAGCTTCTGTCACAGCAAAAAGAACGGAAATATATTTTCACCAGTTGAATACGTGCTCATAGTTAGTTACGTATGGAAGACATGACTTGTTGTCTAGAAGGTAGTGTAATGAAATCTTTATATATATATATATATATATATATATATATATATATATATATATA
This sequence comes from Medauroidea extradentata, assembly GCA_003012365.1. NCBI lineage: Eukaryota > Metazoa > Arthropoda > Insecta > Phasmatodea > Phasmatidae > Medauroidea > Medauroidea extradentata. The sequence goes on along the minus strand of PNEQ01040182.1, from coordinate 123,681 downwards.
AATTAACACTGACTGACATATAAAACTGCAGCCCAAACCACTGAACCTATAGTCGTGAAATTTTTTGTGTGGGTTCCCCTTAGGTCGTAGGCGAGCACTAAGAAGGGATTTTTCGAAATTCGACTTCTAAGGAGGTGAAAAAGGTTGAAATGTGTTTCCGAAGAAACGTCTATAGAGCTCGAACCCAACGGCCAATCATCGTGATTTTTACTTTAATAGGACACTCATAAAAAATTATTATTTGCCAAGTTAAAGATTTGTCAAAATTCAACATTTAAAGAGGCGAAAATACCTTAAATGTGTTTACGATCAACTATCGATATCTATCTAATTCTTCGGGATAGAGAGTTGATATTCACTTCAAAATGTTACTTACGTAAATACCCAAAAAGCAGTTTTATAATTTTTTTTAGAAATTCGACCCCCAAGCAGTAAAAAGAGGCAAAATGTGTTTTTATGAATCGTCTATATCTTTGAAACAATTGGCTATCGTCGTGATTTTAACTTTAATTGGTTACTTATACAAATATATATGACAGGACTCCAAGACGTTTCGAAATACTTTAATTAAGGGGGTGAAAATACGTGAAATATTTTTTGGATTATCCCTCCATATCTATAGAACCCATCGAGATACCGAAGTGCTCTTTGCTTTAAATTGATGCTTTTGTAAATATCCCAAGTACCATTAAAATATATTTTCTGAATTCGGCCGTAAACCGGTTAAAAAATGGCTAAAAATGTGTTTTCGACTCACAATCGATGTATATCGATCCCATTGATTTTCATATAGCGACGTAATTTTTGTTTATAATTGATAGTTTCTCAAATACCTGAAAAGTGGTTTCTGGATTATTTGAAATTCGCCACCTAAAGACGTGAAAAGGGGTGAAAAGTGGTGAAAAGTTTTCAATTAATCGTCGATATATCTTGAACCCAGCGGGCTAATGTTGTATTTTTCACGTCCACGAGACACCAATAAATTATTCTAAAACGTGATTCAAGGGTTTTTAGAATTTACTATCTTAGGTAGTGAAAAGACCTTGAATGTGTTTTAGATAAATCTTCTATATCTATCGAACCCGTCGAGTTATACAATTAATTTTTGCTTCAGGATGATGATTACATAAATGATCGCAAAATGGATAATAGATTTTTCGAAGTTCGAACTCTCAGTACTGTGCAGGGGTGATATGTTTTTTTTAGTGAATGATCGGGCTAGCGAAGTGATTTACACTTCAATTGGATACTTATACAAATGTCTAAGATGTGAATTTAAAATATTTCGAAATTCAAAAAATTTGTTTTCTATCAACCATGATATCTATCTAACCAGTAGCGATATTGAGATGTTGTTCGCGTCAGAGTGATGCTTACGTAAGTATTTAAAAAATTTAAGATTTTTTTTTTTACTTTATAAGATTACGTGATTATTAAGAATAAAACTAAGTTGGTCAACATTCAAGGCAGACGATCCGAAAAGCAGGAACGAGCAGCGAGAAATAATCTACACAGGAGTTTCACTCTACAGCCTATTGAGACGTGGTAATGTACAACCTCTATGGGCCCAGGACACAAATATATTATTATTTTTAAATAAATTTTATTTTCATGAATTATTTCGACGTTACGTGACGCAGTTGTTTGTTACTCAGGTCCTAATTCCGGGAGGTTCTGGGCTCGAATTCCGTTAAAAGCTGCGTGCGAACGTTCAATTCTGACACACAAAAACTGCAAGGCAGATCAAATTAGAGTAATTTACACGAACTCGTTTAAAAGGGGTAAAATTGCAGTTCGCTTTCCACTACAACATTAGCTGACATATCGTCAGTATACTGCCAAAAGTGATTAAGTCATAAATGTTATTTTATTTAAAAACACAATTAAATTGTAGATATTAACAAAAATGTGGTAAGTTACTATACTATGACACAACAGTACGAAACGACGAATATACTTTAAACTTGGGCAATTGTTCGTGTACAACATATACATATTCCTAGCATTTTTATCATTTTATCTCATTTGACTTGGTCACTTTTGGCAGTAAACCGACGATATATAATCTCACTAATCTCAAGTTTGGGGCACCAAATACGTTTCCGCGAAACCTTTACCCACTGAAACTTTGTAATGTCAATAAAGTTAAAGTGAATATTTTGAAAATATATAATTGAAAGTACCGTCACCAATAGTTTTGCACAGGGTAAATCAAATGTTATTCATTCGATTCACCTCTTACCTTAGGTGTCTGTAACTACCCCACAATGTCAAACTAGCAGGACTATAAGTAAGGCCCAGGTGAAATCGCTGTTTTAGTGGCAGGGACTAACTTAAGACTGCTTTTCGCGTGGACAGATATAGCTACTTATCATGCTGCAGAAATAGTTCAACTAGCTGCTTGGACATTCTAAGACTTTATGACTGAAGTACCAATCTTGTGTACAAAGAGTTTTTTTCAATTAAAGTAAATATTATCAGTTACGAATAATACTCGCGAGCAAAGCAGCGGGGGACTGCTAGTCTTAATATATATAATGAAATGTCCTGACACACTCACTCACTCATCAACGCACAGCCCAAACCGCTGTACCTAGAACTGTGAAATTTTGAGGGAAGCTTCCCCTTGGCCCGTAGGCACCCAATAAGAATTGATTTTTCGAAATGCGATAGTTAAGCGGGTGAAAAGGGGTGAAATGTGTTTTCAAAGAATCCCTGATATCTCATTAACTGGGAAAGCAATAATAATTTTTTAACTTCATGGTATTGCACAAAGAAATACATATTGGAAATTTTTCGATTTTGCGAAATTCGAAAATTATGGAAGTGAAAAGCCGTGAAATGTGTTTATCATTAATCCGTGATTTCTCCTAAACCATGTGAGATAGTTAGGTGATTTTTTCTTTAAAACTCTGCTTAAGTAAATATATAAAAAGTGTTTTTAGAATTTTTCGAAATTCGTCCTTGAAAGCTCTTAAAAAACATAATTGTTTTTAATTAATACCACTTATCCCCTAAACCAGTGGAAATATTGAAATGGTTTTTGTTTTAAAATAAATCTTACATAAATATCAAATAAAGTAATTCCAGGATTTTTCGAAACTCGTCCTTAAAAACTGTTAAAAATAATAAAATGTGTTTACAAATAATCATCTGTACCGCTTATACCCGTTGAGATATCGAGATGATTTTTTGATAAGAATGAAGCTTATGTAAATATCTACTAATTAAATTCAGGATTTTATGAAATTCGAAAATTAAGGACGTGAAAAGCAGTAAAATGTTACAGTTTCCCGAAAAAAGAGAATGATCACGGAGAAATAATTCAACAGTTGTATCTTTTTGCCAACCTACTCATAAATAAAACCTCTTTGGACTGTAGCCTGTACATACGAAATAATTATCACGGCCTGCCTTTAAGCATTTACTCAGGTATTGTATAAAGTTTGTGGTGTGAGAGGGGTGGGGTTACGGGTTCGTGTCCCGTGCAAGACTTTGCGAAGGGAATTACTGTGAAATCATACGAGCATATTGCGCGCGCTCTTTGCACCGAGCTAATGCAATTTATAGTTCACTGTTATTGAGTACGCTATCTGTTAAATGCCTTCATTACTTTATTTATCCAGAGTTACTGTTTACATTACATAATTTCACGCGGGTACAGCCGCAGCCGGGCAGCTAGTCCTACATAATTACGAGTTCGAGTGTCAAAGTTAGATGGAAGCGTCATTCGTAAAATGTAGAAACCCAAGTTCAAATACCTGCAGGATGTTCTTCACAAGTCTGTATATAACTATACCCTAAGCTACATATGCAGTTGCTATTGCTGCAGTCAGTTGTCAGTTTCAACGCGTACATTTAAACCACGTGGAATGTATTGTACTGTTAGCGCCTTGTATGTAGGCCACCGCTCAGATCATGCAGATAATCGTGTAAAGGATGGGTCAGGGGCGGTGAACGATCCGAGTTAACGTCTTACTGGAAAGTCCTGTACACACTATTCCTTAAGTCTCTACTCAATCCCTTACCAAATTATGTTGGTAAACATTGATTCAGTTTAAATAACACACTCATGTAGCAAAATTTCTCTGCTGTTTACACACTATCACCGTTTCTGCACACCGTGGAGAAAAACATATTTGTGATGCTGGTTGTTATACTCCATGAAATATAACTGTGGAATACCTGAGAACCATTTCACATACAAGACACGCATGTAGCTGCCAAGTAAGTGAAACTATCTTGTATTATTTATGTTTTTAAGAATCAAACGGTCGTGTGCTCGGTACGAAACAAGAAAATTATTTCTACTCAAAGCATATTGGCAACCCTATTTGTGTACTTGGCATGCGCAGTGCATGAAACTGTGTATTGCGCATGTGTGTGAACATTAACTACGATGAAAAGTAGGACGGGTTACATTTGTCAAATTAAGTAGGGGATTATTGCTGAAACGAGAGTAGTATATGTTCACACCGTCACTGTGTACTAAATTAGGTACGGAGTTTAGAACTGAATAATAAATAGATGCTGTGTACCGGCCTTTAGGAAAAATCACATAAAATTTTATTTGTTAAAATAATTAATTTTATTTATACCTACGTGATGTACTATGTTGTATAGACATTCGTTGCAACTATTCTTATTATAATATTTTTTGTACAATAGCATGTTCCAGTCCAAATTTGCATAAAACTGTTTCATACAAGAATAGAAAAACAACCAACTTATTGAAAAAATAATTGACACAGAATCACATTGATATATATGTATATATAAGTATATATATATAAATTTTCAAACATTATTAATACTTTATTTTAAATTTTTATTGTTCTTCAAATGCAAAGAAAAAACTAAACTATGTTTGCATACGTTTCTTGGCGTAGCACGCGACACTGTTCTTCGGTGTTTTTTTTTTCTAATTTGTTAAGTAAGTTGGATTTCCTTTCTTGCATAAATCCGTTTTATGCAAATATTGGCTTTAACAAGATATAGTACAAAAACATTGTAAGCTAAAAATGTTTCATTACAAAAAAATAAAGTCATAATGTATGGTTATAAAGCAAACCATATCTTGAAGAAATATAACATTAATTAAAATGGTATAAATTGTTTAGTAAACCGCTCACTTAGGTCATAGGTTGTAAATAAAAGCAGCAGGAGGGGGAGTATTGAAGACAACGAGACTTTGTAACACCAGCCTCCAGACCACAATATAACCTACCTGGCGTCTACTGACATGAGCCATGCTCCACGCCATAGGCTCGACCCAGCTGATACCTTCTCTCCGTTCAATTCACGGATATTTGTACGGAGATAAACTGTTATTTTAAACCATATGACCAGAAAATTAAAATTCAATAAAGGTGTATCATTAAATATGTTCACTGACACTTCACACGGTAAATAACACGTATCAATACTCATCGTGTACGGTTGGACTATTTGCTTTGCAGACGTTAGAAGTAGTCATACGAAAAAAAAATTGTTGGATTACTTTATTTTAGGTTAGTTTACGTTAGGTTAAATTAGTTTAGGTTAAGTTAGATTAGGTTAGGTAATCTAACCTTACCTAACCTAATCTAACCTAACATAAATAACCTAAAATAACCTAACAACTTTTTAGAACTACTGCTAACATATCCAGAAACATGTTTCATCTGTAAACTATACCTCTAAAATAAATAATTTGGTCGGTACACGACGAGTAGTGATTCATGATACTTATCCTTCGCACATATATGGGAAATTGTGAATACGTGCATTATTACAATACCTTTTAAAGTCACACTCTTTCTTTCTCTGCCTCACTCTTTCTCTCTCTTACTCACACACACACACACACACACACACATATATATATATATATTACAGGATGTTCCGGGAGTAGATGTCAATAATGAGGCGGTTGATAGAAGGGCCTAAGACCTACCAAATAAACCAAACTTGTATAATCCTAATCCCATTCGCAACAATCTAAAAGTAATGCATTTTTAAAGAAAATTTGGCTATAATCTACCCTAAGCTAAGCATTTACTGATGGTGGAAAAAGTAATGATCCATATGGAACGAAATTTGTATACGCCAAAGGTGATTAGTGTCGCCACATTAGAAACACATTTCACGTCACTGAGAGTACAGTTTCGAGAGTAAAAGAATCACTTTCACAAAAGTTGTCTTTGGTTCTGAAATGTCTCTAGTTTGCACGAGGTAAATTAAATATAAACGGGCCACATAAATGATTCCCCGCCACTGGAAAAACTACCTCGTAGTACGGCCAATCAATTAGTAAAAATCAGTATTTCATATTATCAAACGTCAATGCAGTAAATGTGAAAACATAACGTAATGCAGAAGATTCACACAATTGAAAATCATCTATAAGGTTTAAATGATTATGCGAGGAAATAATTAAATGTAACTTGAAATATATTACCCAGTTATGGAAATTATTGAAATGTATTTTGAATGTTATGTGTTAACTTTGTGAGGATAAAATTAATTCTTTTTAATACAAGTGGCAATAGTCAGTTATTACACAAAACAAAATTTATATTGTCAAAATGGAAAGAAAAGATAAACGAATTACATGACCAAACACCCTTACGTACTTGCTGCTTCATATTCACAGCGGCCGCGGTTATGTAGTCATAGCGAACTGGGTGTAATTCCTGAATAGCCTCACAAGAAAATTTTATGCATTTTATTAACAATACCATATTTTTGCATACAGACTATTTGTTAATATGCGGTACATCTAGGATGTACAGTTGTGTACGATCGCCAATATGTCTTGCAGCAGATCATACGACACCTCAACGAACACGTTTTTTTACGAGAAACAATGCAAGGTTTTGGTCGGAAAGAAAGTCAAGGAATGTAATGGAGTGATTTGTGCAGCTCTTGACAGCGATGTCTTCTAAGCCGATGAAGGTTCCGTCCCCCGTAGCATCGTCGGTAAGCGCCGGTCTGCGGTGAGAAGGACTCCCGGTTCGCATCTGGGCCCGGACATGTTTATTTTTGTGTTGTCCTTCCCCTCATGTCACCCCCATCTGCTCTTAATACCTCGTTGATAAAGGGCCTGATACCCTTACATTCACCCCTATTAAGGTGAATAATGTGAGCATGGTGTGGTACTGGAAAGTAAAACAGGGGTCCACGAAAAGATCCACCCTCCCCCCAAGATATCATAATGCATTTGCCACAATTCCTACACGCAGAAAATCTGCCTGTGAGACAGGAATTACACCCAGTTCGTGAATATGAAGCAGTGACTAAGTAAGGATGTCTGTTGATATAATTCGTTTAACTTAACTTTCCTTTTTGATAGTATAAATTTTGTTTAGTAACATATCCTACTGTTACCACTTTTATTAATAACATTTCACTTTAACCTCACAAATTAAACACATAAAATTCAAATTAATATTTTAATAATTTCAAACATTGTGTGACAGTTTTATTTAATTTTAGTTACATTAAATTATTACTCACTTACTAATCTCAGCCTTACAGCTGATTTTACGTTGTGTGAATCTTCTTCATTACTTTATGTATTCACATTTACTGCGTCGACGTTTGTTAATTTGAATTACTGGTTTTTACTAATTAGTGGCCATACTATGGGGTAGTTTCTCCAAAGGCGGGTGATCATTTATGTGACCCTTTCATATTTTTTCCACCCCGTGCTAACTAGAGGCATCTTTCAAAACCAAACACAACTTTTGTGAAAATCATTTTCTTACCCCACGAAGCTGTACTCGCAGTGACGTGAAATATGTTTTTGAATGTGACGACACGAATCACCTTTGGTGTGTACAAATTTCGTTCCACATGGACCATTACTTTTTCCACTATCTGTAAATGCTTAGCTCAATGTAGAGGACAGTCAAATTTTGTTAAAAAATAAATAACGTTTACAGAGTTGCGAATCGGATTATACAACTTTGGTTTATTTGGTAGGTCTTGGGCCCCGCTATCATCCGACGTCTACTCCCGGAACATCCTGTATATATATATATATGTGTGTGTGTATGTATGCATAGTGAGTTTTTATCCAGGGGGCTGGTTTGAACCTCAGGGGGGACACCTGAGGCGGGAATATGCGAGGGTGAATCTGCCGTGGTTCACCATTGGCAGTATGTATGTGATACAGCACAACACCCAAACCTGAACCCCGGCCCGGCGAGATAACGGTTCAGTAAACTATCCGGTCGGGTATCGAACTCGCGACCATCGGCCGACCGGCCAAACCCTTTGTGTGTGTGTGCATGTGTATATATATAGGGCTAGGGAAAATTCGCGAGTTCAGTGACTTTCATGCTAGAATCCAATGTCCTATGCATACTCAAGCCCCGTATATTCGTTCATTGTCTGTTGTCTGAATGAGTAGCAGGTAACGGACAAATGGTAGGGCTTCGGTATACACAGGATAATGGATCCTAGCATGTTGGTCGTTGAACTCGCGAAATATTCCTAGCCCTATATACTGTATATATACATATATAATAGATATAATATAAAGTAATAATTGCTGCATTGTAAGATACGATGTAATCTTTACAAACAAATAAATGTAGCCTATGTAACTCTTTTACAAAAAACATTGTTAAAATCACGCGATCTTTAAATAACATGTACAACCTACCTTGAGCAAAAATATTTTTTCTTAGATTTAGATGTCCGTAGCTCTGATCTACCAAGAAAATTATATGGAAGACACTATCATGACACTTCTGTATACGTGCCTAATGTGTCTCTTTACAAGAAACACACTCACAATATGTAAAGCGTTTTTGTACAGGCCGTTTAATAAGATCCTATATTTATTAAATTCTCTTACGAGAATTTAATTTATTGAAGATAGTAGCCATTTCATTGCCCGTTCGATTATTATAATTTCATAAACGTTGAAACGAAAACGTGAAAGTTCATCACGTAGTTTTTAACAAAGTGAAGCACAAAGAAAATAAAGTTGCTATTTTAAAATTATCTACTCATCAGGCTCATTAGTAAACCTTTGTTCGATAGAAAACCGTTCGGCTAAACAAAACCAAATATTCATATTATTTTAAAACTTTATTTTTAGAATAAACGAGAGTATTAATTTTTAATATAGTTCACTTTACTCAATAAACTGTCTGTTATAACATAATTGGGTAAATTGTTTCAGAATAGGTTATCTCGGTGGTTGAAAATTTAGACTCTAGGAAATTAAGAATAGCATGATAGAAACGAAAACCTACCAAAAATTTGACACATTCAAACGACGAAATGGCCTCGGTTATAACGTCATTTAGCGTATCATTGCTTTCAGTAAGTTCAAATGTAGCTTGAAGCGAAATTTGATAGTGTGAGAAGGCCTTGATAGTAACAAAGGCTGCGCACAGGATGGAAACAAACTGTTCAAGACTTGACAAGAAAATGCCACGCGGAAGCATATTCTATACGATTAGACGGAGAAGTGTGTATTAAGAAGACAAGGAAAGTATAGGAGAAAAATGTAATAGAAATGCGTCTAAACGGGCGGAGCATGTCGCAGCGAGGGCTAAGGAGAAAGAGGCAAGGATAATGCGGCATGGAAGCGGACAAGGAAGAGGAGTGCACCCACAGGAAGAAAGGACGCAGGGATAATTAAAAAAGAAGCTATGAAAATAAGGCGAGGGAAGGCCGCGGCAGAAATGGAGAATAGCTGTTAGATGTGGGGAAATTTGAAGAGGGGAACACCCGGATGAGGGAAGCCGTGAATGGAAAATGTGGTTTGCTGGCGGCTGACGAAACAAATGAATGCGTCCTAAACGCTGCAGTGATCAACTCTCACAGAGCAGGTTGCCGGCTGCAACGAACATACAGGAACAGAGTTGGAACTCAAGAGTTACAAGCAGAGAACCTAATTTCAGTCGATTATTGCCGAATATGTCCGAAGCGTGTCCTACTTTCTACAGAGTGATAAAAAAGTCGCGCACTTCAAATCCAAGTCACGTGTTTAATTAAACAGCATATTGATAACATATATACAGGAGCAGTCCACTAACATAGCAATGTAAACATGGAAACAACTCGTTTTATGGATACGCGAACACGTTTCACGGTATTTGAGGCCAGTTTTTGAGTACACCTACGCTGGTTTTGTTAATCTATGTCGTAATGTTTCTCTTGAGGTACTCTGTTGTATGTAGAAGGTTTTATAGAAATGGTTTTTGTGATACAATTATGGAAGCGACAAACCTGGTGAACGCAGAAGTTTAGTGAGATTGTTTGATGACAAGTGAGGTTTTGAACTTCTGAATGTGCGAATTAATGTCAATGCCCGATAAATGTTCATTAAACTCATCCTTGAGTACTCTGAACCAATATAAAATCGATATGAAGTTACCCACGAAACTCCGCTCTAGTGGCTTGTTTGACATACAACAGGCTTCATCCTGGACAGCAACCAATAAAAAAATCATGTTTTCGTGAACTACCTTCATTTAACTGGCAAAGATATAGCCTCTCTAACAGGGAACTAAATTCGGAATTTTTACGTCTCCAGTATTCCCTATGTTTAAGTGACAGGCCAATGATCTTTATGATTATTTGTCACTTTGTGATTCCAAGTTTTCCAACCAAGTCGTTAATTTTAATGACATACATACAGTCTGTGGTGTACTGCCCCAGTTTCAAACTGTCTGACAGCCATTTCCTGCTGTATTTTTAGTTAGTCGATAGGAGAATTCGAACTTATTAACTTTAGCAGAGACAGCTGCTTCCTCAAACTGGTTAAATTTAATTCATTCGCCGATATAATAAATTGCATCTGTTCGTTTGATTTTACTGTGTTCTAGAAACATTTCATAGCCTCTTTGATTCTAAAGAAAATTCTCGGTTTTTTAAGTTTAACTTGTAAGTTACCACCACTTGGGTAATGTATTTTCTGAGACAACTCATTTAGACAGTCTCTACTTAAAGTGATTCAGCGGTCAATGCTATATCGTCTGCAAAACCTAAACATTCTACGATCTGTCCTTCCATTCTTAGATATAGATATTTCCCACTCTGACAGTATGTTATTGGCTCGAAGAAACTTTTTGTAAAATTATCAAATTAGAAGAAATATACGTCGGTATAAAAATAGTAGGTTCTGCTGCCTGAAGATCGGAGGATCTGTCGGTGGCTATCTTGGATCAACCATTTTCTTTGTGCAGCTATCTTGAACTTATCCGTTTGTTGACATTGACCTCTCTGTTTACCATATTATTTAGACTTTTAAACTTTTGATGGCCATTTGGTTTTGTATAATATTAGTTTGTTATTTGTTTATGATAACCATTTGTGTTTATTTGTTTTGGTCGGCCATTTAGAGTTGGACTGCTGCTAGGTGTAGGCCACCTGCTTTCTGTGCTGGTCACCAGTTATAGGCCATATTGATTCTGTTGCTGGCAGTTAGATGTCGGCCATATTGTTTCATGTGTGGTCATCTAGGTGCCGCTCATCTTTTGAACCGACCTTGTCGGTTTCACCAGCAAGTTTGTCGACGCACGAGACAATTTGGACTTATTATTTTCTGCAACTAATAAATTGACTTTATTTATACGTCAGTATGTTTTCCGCAGCAACGTTTTGAACTTTTCACGACAATAGAAACTCTTACGTACCTTGTAATCCAATAATCCACTTGTAATAGTTTGGAACATTCTACGACGCAACATGTAAACATGACGTTTCTTCGCCATAGTCTTGTTGTGAACTAAGCAGAGACACAGATGCAGAAGTCCAACCAACTTCGTGCTACACTAGCGCACTCAAGTGACCGGCGCCTTACGGCAAGAAATTACTCTTAGTTTCATTATAATTATTTTTCTTGAGCATATCTTAAATTTACATATTGAGATAATATATCATTAATTTTCTATACGTCGAGTTTTATATATATTGTATTGAGTTTTCACTATGTATTTTCTGGTATAATGGTGATAATTATGTTATTGTAATTTTAACTTGTTACAGTTGTTCCGCCATGTTGGGCAAACAATATTTTCCTTGTATTAATGCTCGTTGTTTGTATATACTCGCGTTTTCCTCGTATGTGTGTCCAGTCGGCTTCCTGTGAAATGTAAGTGTTACTCCTATCTTTCGTCACTGTAAATGTGGAATGGGTTGTTATGCTGCAGGACTTATAATTTATTAATTTTTTGCACCTTTCTTGTTTGAGATTTTTCTTGAGTTGAAGTCTTGTAGCATAATGGCACAGGTCCTAGTGTCTCGTTCGTGTTTTTTGCTGTTTGTTGTTTTTCTCTTTTGATCTGTAAATTAAAGTTAACTTTCGCGTTCGGGTTTTTCACCTTTTAACTGCTGGTAACTTCTGTAAATATTCAGAGAGAGAGAGAGAGGTAGACATATAAATTCTATGGTTTAGTTTTGTTTATAGATTAATACATTACTGTTGGTATGCAACTTTGAATATTAGACCTTTGCAGAGAAACTAAATAATTGCAGGTAACTGATAATAATTTGATTGGATATTTTCATGCACCATTTGTGCCCGCTTATGAGACTGTGTTAGGGTGATAGGTTGCGCGCATACTACCGAAGTATGGGACTCGGTAGATTTTGCTGCTGTATGTGTTTTTGGGAGTGTGTCCCTGTGCTTTATGTGTGTTTTGGGCGTGTGTCCCCCTGAAGTTTACCACCTATAAATATAGGGGTTCTTTCAGACTTGCGATTGTATCGTGTATTCGCTACTGAGGTATGAGCTCGGTTAGCATTTGTCTTTGTTAATGTTCAAGTTAGTTTCCTATAAGGATATGTCTAGCTAATTTGTAATATTTGTCTTTGTCTTTCGCTACACCCTTTTTCAGTATTCTCGACTAGGGCTGCTTTTGCTTCATACTGTTCAGATTAAAGTGATACCTTTTACACGCCTGTTAATAGTAATTCGTATAGTTAATTTTTAATGTTATATTTGTATATTGTGTTTTCACTTCTAATGTTTTGATTTATGTTGCCAATTTATTGAGTTCGTAACATGTTTAAGGTTATGTTGTTATTTTGCAATGTTGTGTTTTTGAGTTTTAAGTAATTCCCTGTTAGGATTGAACCCGACCATTGATCTTTCTTTGAAGTTGAAGTTAATTTACAGTTTACCTTTTCATGATTGGATTATACAAATGTGATTTTGCTAGCAGCTATTGCGAATTATTTACTGGTACCGCTATACTGAGGTGTTTGAGGTTACGAGTTTGATTACTTTGACTGAGGATTACTTTTGCCTTAGCGCCCTTGCAAATAATCCATAGGGATTCGTAACCCACCTTATCTTGTTTTGTAATTTGTTACCGTCACCATTGGTTAAGGGGGATGGAGCGCCAAAGCAGTGAATTTTCACAATTTTCGACATAACTTTTTCCCCTCGCTTGTTACGGAAAATCAAGGTTCGACAATCCGGAAATGATACTTCTGTACAACTTATTACATCACTACATAGTCATAGACAGTCTTATTTTTGGAGCAGTGATGGCAGATAGGAAAAAAGAGGTATTTTTCCTATCTGCCATCAGTGCTCAAAAAATAACAAAGTCTGTGACTGTGTAATAAAGAAAGAAGGTGTACAAAAGTGTAATCTACGGATTGTCGAGCCTAGATTTTTTATAATAAGCGAGGGGAAAAAGTTATGTCGAAAATTGTGATAATTATGTGCTTTGGTGCTCCATCCCCTTAAGGTGCTAGACCCTAAGCAGTGGACGGTACACTTCGTTTTGCTCGTTGTCTGATTGGGTGAGCTGGTGTTTGCTGTTTGAATTCTCATATTTGCTGCAAGCTGTGCTAATGTCACCAAATTGGGTCTGTTGCTGGCTTCCTGGGCTGCTACAGTCGCTACATTTTGTTTCCGTTGATGCTTTATTGAGGCCCCAGAGTCGCACACATGTTTCTTGTAAGGGTGATGCTTTTTGCACAGTATGTGGTAAACTCGTACTTAGCAGTAATGAGGTACATGTACTGAATATTACCCGCTTAATGTTCAAAACGCATGTGTGTCTAAGTCATTAATTATATTACTAATGTAACACATGGATCATGTAAGACAGATATTTATAGATGGTGTATGTTCGTACTAGAGACTGGTGTACATAGATCCGACATAGATCGCGGCATTACCACACAATGGCGACTAGTGGGCCTTATTGAGAACTGGGCCATATTTGGTTCAGGTACCTTATTTCTAAATTCAAGTACACTAAAATTCGTTGAATGTCATGGTATTTAATACTCCGAAATAAGTGTTACTAGAAATGTCGCCTAAATGGATTAGGCTATTGAGCCATTCGCATTATAGAAAGTTAAATAGTGCGTATTTAATTATAGTGTTGCACAGTTTTGTTAAAAATAGTTTCTACAATATAGTTCAATTCTTTCTAGACAAAAGATGAAATAGATTTGGCTAATTAGTTCATGAATGAGAATTTTTTAAATCACATGATTAACTGAAACCATGGTGTATTTTGTCTTTAAAAATATCGTAACATTAGTATACACTGTTTTTAACAAATCTGTGCAACAGTTTTACGATGTCTGGTCTCGTTTAGGACTTAAAAAATAAGTATCGTAAATGCAATAAAAATGACGGATTTTTGCCTTAACAAGCCAGCAAAGGAAACAAATAAGATCGACTGAAGCACCACTGGCAGCCAGAAAGAGAAGCAAGGTGGTCGACACTAGCACTGCCAGCAGTAAACACGAGAAACCAAACACTAGACACTTGAGTACCCAAGAAGACAACAACAAAAACATATGTAGGTGGTGACCAGTAGCCAGCAACACACTAGAGATGACCGACATTAGTGGTCTTCATAAACTTATGACAAACACAAAATGGTCGACCAAAACAAGACGATCATAAGCAAATGACCACTGTCGTAGAAGAACAGGTCTGGACACTCGCCTGGAAAATTGACGTCCTTGTTGTTTGGCTGTAGTTCACCAAGTTACCGAGAATATTGTGTTTTATTGGCGCTGCAGCTAGGGCGGTCGGACTCTAACTCCACCCACTTCCTTCCCACTAAGATAAACAATTTATCAAAACGTATTTTTTTTTCAATTTATGAAATACTTCCTTCACTCACAAATTTAAGAAAAGGCTCCAGCAATTTTTATTTACTTTATAAATTTAACAATGGAAAAAAGTGGCCGGAGTTTGAGTCCGACCGCCCTAACTGAAGCGCCAATAAAACACAATACTCTCGGTAACTTGACAAACTACAGCCAAACAGCAATTGGTAGATAGGCGAGTGTCCAGACCTGTTCTTCTACGACCGTGGCAAATAACACACGAAAATGACGCAAACAAAATGGCCGATTAAAACAAAATGACTGACAAAAGGTCAAAGCCTAAACCAAACAGCCAATAAAAGGTCAAATTAAGCAAATTGGCTGATATAAGATGACTGCCTAGATAAAAATTGTTGATTCAAGATGGCCGCCGACATATCGTCCGATCCTTAGCCTGCAGCTTCGTGTATCAGAACATACTATTTCTATCTACTTACTTGTGTTTAAATTCCCGGTTTTCTTAAAACCATTCGAGAAATGTTCTGACCTCTACTAATAAACGGATGACTTCCTGACATATTGTTGGCCATTGCCGCTCGAGTTCCCCCTCACATGTTGTAACTTTACTGGTACAATGCAAGGTATTCTATGGCGGTGAGGAGGTGTGGAGAGAAATACGGAGAGAAAGAGATAGAGAGCGCATGTTGCGCTCTCGGTACTGATGGTACGACGCGGCGCGGTGGGGGGGCGTGGCCAGCCACTGGCCGTGCAGGAGTGCGGGTTGCTGATTTACAGGCGCGCGTGCAGGCGACAGCAGCAGGAGCGGCGACACGATATCCTCGGCCCACTGTGACGTCACCACTTCCATCAGCACACCCTGGATACAGGTCCGGGTACACAGCCATAGACTCACTCCACGTACTCCACTGCACACGCCATTTTCTGAAGACCAACAACCTGGCGAGGACCCACATTACAAGGACCTAGTTTTGATTAGCGGTCTAACCATCGTGGTTCTGGATTCTCTCCCTTATAAATGAGTATGTTATAGCAATATCCGTTTACAATGTCAAATTCGCCATTTTCTTTATCGGACACATCATATTCTCATTGCTGTCTGACACTCATGGCTTTTGCACTCCTTGGTCTTCCTTCCTACTTCCAGGTAGTTTCCAGTTACACATTGTTATGGGCCATCATCTGTTCTACAAACGATTGTACCATCGTAATCTTCTCTGTTCAATTCTATCGAGGATGTCATGCCCCATGGTCTTTCTGCCTTTTATAGTTTTATTAGGTATGTGCTCTAGTCTTGATACTCTACAGTATAACTTCTTCTCAACACATTCACCTCTATGTTCTGCAGGTTCCTTTCCGGTCAACTGTTAGTATCCTACACTTCTTAGTTTTATAGCGGAATTCCATCAATTATAACATAATAAATACTCATCCTAGTATATTTTGCTAGAAATGTTGTTGCACCAAGTAATGTTAAGTTGTTGTACAGTCTTTCTGACCTTTTTATTATTTTTAAAATTCACTGACAAAGTCGTTATTTATTTCTCTTCACTGTTGGTTATTTTACCAAATGTTGGTTTCCAATATCAGTTTTCAAAAGCGAATTCTCCCGTAAGAGCCATATCCAGGTATGGAAACAGGGGCGCGATGAAGTCTAGAGTGGCTTGTGCGTCAACAACAGTACCGACTTTACGTTGTGCAATGTTTTGGTCGTTATTTTTTTCATATGGTTGTTAAGGGGGCCGTCTTCCCAGTCTGCTGAGCGGTGTGCAGAGCTTCGGTCGTTAGCAGATTGTTCGAGAACAGCTCATCGCACGTGAGTGATGTTTGTTTAGGTATAGCCTCTAGAGAACGTTACACATGTATACCCACTTCAGATTCACCAATATTTGTTAAAGCGTACTTCTAGCGGCTGAAAACGGCGAAAACGGAAGTTTTCATTCACGGTCTCTTTTAAGCTGGTAAATACTGGCGCAGAATGATTTAAAATGTACAGCATTCTACACTCTAAATCTGCATTATTGAACATTCACAGATTCACGCTGATGGATGGAGCAGTTTCAACAATTTTAATAAGTGAAAATAGTTACTGTTTAATTAGTGAATAGGCTATTTACTAATTTCCTTTAAGAGTGCTGACATCTCACAAGTGAATTAGTGAATATTCATAGTTTTTTTTCAGTTGTTTTCAAAGAACAGTTTTAACTTATTGAATCAGTGAAAAATTACTGGAAAATCTGTAGACATCCATTAAATTAAATTGTGGAATATTTGCAATCTTTTTGGGAATCAGAGAATAGTCACCGATTTCACAGTGGATTCTCACTGATTCAATTTGTTGAAACTGCTCCGTCCCCCGGCGTGAATCCGTGAATATTCACTAATTCAGTGTACAATACATCTTTGTCTTCAATATTACGTCATTAAATAATGGGGTTGCGACTGAAATAGTTATATAGTCGCGTTGTCGGCGAGAAAACAGCAGGCTAGTTGTGACTTGCGCCTAGACACTAGGGTGAGGAGAGATGCCCGTGCTGTGTCGTCCTTATCACGTCCGCACTTCCAGGTCTGGATCGCACAAAATACGCTCAGCAGGCGGCCACCTTAAGCGGTGGCCATACATATTTATTTACGGAACGTGTAGAGTATAGGTCCAACGTAGTTTTATTAATTTTGTACGATTGCGGGTGGTACTTTATATCTGACTGCAGTCTGGAGTAGCCGTTTTAAGCCATACGGAAGTACAGTTTTATATGTGTTTTCTCTTCGTAGACAAAGATACCGACAACACGTTTAGTAGTATCTCTTAAAAAATAAAATAAAAAACTGCCTCATTATTTACAAAAACCATCTCAAATAAACTGTAACATATGTTCAAGAACATTTTATACATGTTTTTTTATTGGTTGCTGTCCAGGATGAAGCCTGGTGTATACTGTATGTCAAACAAGGTACTGGCGCGGAGTTTCGTTGGTAACTTCATATAGATTTTCTATTGGTTCAAGGATGAGTTTAATGAACATTAACCAAGCAGCGAAAATAATTCGCACATTCAGAAGTTCCAAACCTTGCTTGTCATCAAACAATGTCAGGAAACTTCTAAGTACGCTTCAGTGGGTGGTGTGTAAACAAGAGAGCAACCAGATACTGCAGGAGTAAATACAACCGTACCGCGTGCCATCGTGTCTCATTTCACCGGCAGTACTCAATGTGCTTGCCTACAAGATCATCAGTCACGTAATACATTGGCGTGCATTAACTTGCGTCAAGTTTGCTTGTTGCATGCAGCTAGTGAACTACTGCCCAAGTGTTCGGAGTTATTACTAGCAACCAGTCAATAACCTGATGTTCAGCAACTAAGACAAACAATTATGTCAAATATTTGACTAAGCAAATTGCATTTAGACATAAACTGATTGATATACTTACACAGAGAAAACGGAAAACGTTTAGGTGAGTCAACCATATAGTTATGTATATATATATATATATATATATATATATATATATATATATATATACACACACACAAACACAAACACAACTGGGCATATGGCGAAAAAGTATAAAGTTGGTCAAACAAATTCTTTGTTGCATTAGCATTGTACGGAATGTGTTAAATATCGGTTTTGTTGTTCTTACAAAACGTAAACTGAACTAAGCACTCTTGTTTAGAGACCTTAACTAGAGTGACTAATAAATATTTGGTTGATTCAAATTTCACACACTTGTTTCGCCGTATACAAATATGTACAAGGGTTGACTGTACCAAACATGTTTTATTTGAGTACAAGTCAAGGTTCGCAAGATTCTAAATGTCACAGACATACATCTAGTGATTTTATATAATCAATTTACTTTGCGGTAGCCACCAGAAGTTCTTCCTGTCAGTCGTAATAACATAGTTTATTGCATTCTTCGATGGTATGTTTTATTTTTTGGTTTCCTGCACAGTCGTATAGAGGGGAAGGCATTTTCCCTATTTATGTAGTATGTAGGTAGGTCTACTATTTAGGGTTCTTGTTCTTTTGAATGTTTACCAAAATATTGTGGAGTATTTATAACTTTCCGTTGTAGTGTAAGTGACGATATTTAATTCAATGCTAACACCGAGGTTATCAGAGCTGTTAAGGGCTTGTTCCCGAGTTTTTTTTCAGACTAGTGCCAATAACTCATTGAGAAAATTTGAGTCAATGAGAAATCACACGATGTACAATACTGTGGACGCGTTTTTTACAATAATGTACCATACAACAAAAAAAATAATTCCCTTCATTTTTGCTTATTTTCACGACGAAAAACGTGGTACTTTGGGTAATGAAATATAAAAAACCGTTCAGTATAATTCTACAAAAAATTCAGCTACAAATTATAACATATAAGTGCCAAAACTGTGCAGCGAAATTTAGATATGAGTATTAGGTAGCAATAAAAAAATATTTTCGAAATCACTGCAAAACTCCGTAGGGGGCGGTTCACCTCAGTTTTCAACGCCTTTTATTATTTTTATATTTGTACCAGACATTTCTTTTCTTATTTTAGACATAAATTGTGACTAATTCTTCCTCTTAGGAAATTTTTTTATCTCTTATAGTTTTTGCGTAATGAGTCGTAAGCGTCAAAATTTGCACTTTACGGTTTTATGCACGCCATTAAAACCGACTAACATACCAAACCGAAAAAAATTCACAACAGTGTTGTAGGCTGCGATTTGAAACATTTTAAACAAAAATATATATAGTTTCGTATTTTTAAAAAAAAATTTAAATTGTTGAATTTTCATTTAAAAATTCAGCATTTTTAATTAAATAAAAAAATATGTTATTTTTTGTTCTACATATGTCTAATCATAGCCTACAACATTGTTATACACTGTGAATTTTTTTCGGAATGGTATGTCAGTTGGTTTTAGTGGCGTGCATAAAACCGTAAAGTGCAAATTTTGACGTTTACGACTCATTACGCAAAAACTATTAGATATTAAAATATTTCCTAAGAGGAAGATTTAGTCACAATTTATGTCTAAAGTAAGAAAAAAATATATGGTACAAATATAAAAATAATAAAAGACGGTGAAAACTGAGGTGAACCGCGGCCCTAAGCGTGCTACGAGGTGAGAATGGAGCAGCACCAGAATGAATGGCCAACTAACAGCATCGTTCCGTGTGGTTTATTCATGCATAAATACTAGTCAACCCGCCGGGAATCGAACCCGAATGGATCACACAAATATCAACGGGCTTTGAAGGCCACGATTACCACAGTGGCTAGGGTTCTCGCTTCCCACCAAGACTAGCTCGTCTGATGTAAACTCCTGTGTTCTGTGTTTTCATCGTTGTTTCGTCACTGAGGACTCTGGATTAATAGCAGGCATGAAAACATTGACTGACTCCCGCGCTACCTTGGTAGACTTACAACTTGTCTTTTATAGCCGTAACAAATGGACTAATAGCTGAGGACAGAGTGTATGCCGGACTATGGAATACAGCCAGTAGATCGTTGAACCCGCGTTATTTTCAGCTCACAAAAAGAACCAATAATGATAAATACTTACCACGGATACCAAAGAGAGATTGGAGTGACTGAGAGACTTGCAGAACAGAGTGATCAGATTATTGTGCAAATTTGGCTGAGTGGTTGTTGCTGAAGTGTGAAACCAGTTTTACTCCGCGCCAAACAGAAGGGGTTTGAGTTCTTGCTTCTCTCAGACCTATGTGAGGCAGTTATAGGAGGTAATTGAGGTTAATGTGCTTATATTTCACTACGCCCTATGCACGACTTAACATTCGATTGTCCATTTCATGTTGTTGAACTTATTTATTTTAATAGCTTTTCATTCTGACACGTTTTAATGAAAACATCAACTGGTCAGTTAAAGCCAGAACCACACACAGAAAAAAATTTTCCGAAGGGGCTTAAACATCAAGAGTGAGTTTCATATAGGCCTAGTTAAAATGTTGTCTTTATTAGGATGCTGCGTTAGACGTGGCATTGAACTACACTAACCATGACTTTCTAATCATTATTCCCGACTTTTAAGGTGCAAACTGGTGCTATTTAAGCATTTTACGTAAGGTGAAATGGGCCTTGGCCCATTTCAGTCTTCGATCTAGTGAAAGTTCAAACATGTAGTGGGGAGGGGGGTGGCTCAGTTCTGCTGTTGCCCCCTTCCCCCTGCGTGCGGCCTTGACTAAAGTCCGTCATATTGATTGCCAGTTCCTTCATATTTCTTAAGGCTTGGGTTCACCTCGCACTGGTACATTTACTTCTATGTTCTTAACAATTCTCTGTTTCATGTTTGAAGTTATGTGTAGAGAGACACATATTTCACGAAAAGATGCTTAGCTACTCTGAAAGAAAAGTGTTGTGATGAATGTTCCCTGACAAATGTAGTTTGGTAAGAGAACACGAAATGATTTTATGGTGACCACAATATTTTTAGATGTGGCAGCAAAATGTTTTGTGGTGAGCGCGAAATAAATTTGGCAGGGTCGATACTAGCAAAATGTTTTGTAGCTGCCACAAAATATTTGTTTTTTCTGCACAAGCTAGATATAATGACTTGCGTTTACAACTGCAATCATGTCTTTGGTTACTGACAGACTGTTTTTGTCAGGCTAGGTTAAGTGTTGTAACAGCTGTTTTAAGAAGAATGCGGTAACCTTCGATATGACAACCCTGCTACAAAGTGTCTTATTACCAGCGCTGTGAGTTCTAATACATTCCCGCGAATTAGAGTGAGTGAGAGATTTTGGTCAGCGCTTAACATCGATGTCTTCGGCGCTGGTGCTGGGTGACGTGATGTGAGTATGGAGCGGCGCCGGAATGAAAGGGCGGGGAAAACGGGAGATCCCCGAGAAAACTCGCCGACCAACGGCATCGTCCGGCACGATTCCCACATGCGAAAATCCGGGGACCGACCCCGCCGGGAATCGAAACCGGATCACCTTGGTGGGAGGCGAGAGGTCTGACCCCTCGGCCACCACGGCACCTCTCGCGAATTAGGGAAAGCTATTGCCGTTAAAGAACTTAAAGCGCCATTATAACATCGTTTCCTGGCAATGTTGCCACATCTAAGCCGCAGTCTTCCTCTAAAGATTACTATGACTGCAATGAATAACCCAGTCATTGATGTGAATGTGAACAAAAAATATTTTTAAGTACCTAGCCTACATCAAAATTTAACTAACTCAGAAAAAAAAAGGTATTTCTGAACTGCATATGCCAATATATAGACAGAAATACTCTCTACCCAGTTGTAAAGAGAATTTACACGGATGTTCATTTGCTTTATGAATTAAGCCCTTTATCTGTCTACCAGTGAAGAGCAAAATCTTTTTTTTTTATTTTGTTGTTGTGATAATTTCAGCAAATTTATAATATAAACTTTTTAACAACCTTAAATATCTCTCTTTAAATTTTCACTCCAAAAACATCAAAGATATGAAAATGGCGACAATACTAAGCGAAACACGAACGTTTCTAATAAATGTCAATGAAAACAAGGATTTTAGAATGTTTTCCTTTTTGATCTGAGTCATAGATATGTTCGCTAAAGTAAGGTGTCCCTAACTATGTGTCGTATACATGACATGTCCCGTGCACTTGATCCATATGCAAATATACGTAATAATAATAATAATAGTAATAATAATAATGGTTGCTTAAGTTATAGCGTGTTCTAGAAAGCAGTACAGAGAATTTACCTTTCACAACATGATCCAGAAAATTTTTTTAGCGAAGATAGTTTTTAAAACAGTTCAAAAATTAAATATTGTTTGCTGACCAAATCACTGACGTGTATAAAGACAGCAGCTAAATCCAACATTTACATTCAAACTTGACATTATTTTTTCGTACGCAACACAAACACATAACCAAATCGTGAACACATAAAACTACCAACTTTACTACAAAAGAGTAATGTCACTTAATTTACTTTATTATGATTAATAAGATCAAAAAGTAAAACATTCTAAAATCCCTGTTTTCAGTTAAATTTATTAGAAACGTTTGTGTTGTAATTAACCTCACACCTTAAACACGGCAACTCATTACTTGGAAAAGGATAATTTTGCAAATATACTTTACAAAAGTCTATAGTACAAACAACGTATAAATTTTTCCTAGGTTTGCTATTAAATAAGAGCTTATTACACAGTCTCCAAAAAGTTCCAATAAATGACAGACCTGGAAGAAATCAAGAAAGTAATTCACTGGACCTGTGTATGTGATGAAAAGCTTTAATCAGGGCTATCAATAAACAAATAGCTGAACTCCGAGAATACGTATTGCAGTGGATTGAAGCCGACTCGCATGTCACTCAGCTTGTTGAATTCCACTCTCTTTATTAATAGTGCCCGTATCGGCGTGACTTTGCCAAGTTAAAGTAAGAATAAATATTAACTATTCATCGTATACAGGCCAAGCTATTGATTTTAGAGGTAAAGTTTATTAATGAAAATGGTTCGTGGTTAGAAATAGTTGTACGCAAAAATGTTTAGTTAGGTTAGTTGAAGTTAGGTTAGATTAGGTTGGGTAGTGACCTAACGTTAGGTTTGGTTACCAGGGGCGTCCTTTCAGGTTTTTCTGAGGGGGGGGGGGGGCAAGATTTTTTTTCGGCGACAGTGACCTAGTTGTATCTTTTTTTAATAATTAAGCATGTATAAATTGGGAATTTCAATAATAAAACTTTCAGTTTTATGTGCTTAAGTTAGCATTATTTGAGTAAAAAAAATAAAAAAATACATTCTATACACTTAAAATTCAAAATCCAGGGGGGGGGGGCAAACGCCACCTCCTGCCCCCCATAAATGACGCCCCCCTGTTGGTTATATAAGCCAAACTATCATAATAAAACGTAATCTAACCTAACATTAACTAACCTAACGAATTATTTTACGTAGGACTACTTTTGACTCTTATAGTACGATTTTTCATTTGTAAGCTGTACCTGTATATGAGTATAGCTACTCTAACACATTTTCCCAAAATAAAACTAGAAAACTTATTTCCTAACCATCAGATTCCTGTATGAAGACTGGGTGTAAGTACTAGCAATACACGAGTATTACTTGTCGATGATTAGTACATCTTAATAGACCCTTTGAGCGTCCATTGTCCAATATACACTCCCAATATGCTCAGTGAAACAACAACGCCCCAGTATATTTGAGTGAAAAGGTTGCTTTGACATATTTCTGTATAGTAGAACACGACATATATTCACTGCTCGAAGTTTCTATCAGACGCCATTACTTGCCTATATTTAATGAACACTGTGACTCCAGCCCTGGGCTCTGGTTAAATATCACTACCTGGTATTTGCGCCAACACAGCGCAACAAAGGTGCAGAGAAATTAAAACGAATCTTCACTTGCACCTTTAATTAAAGTTGGAACTGAAAAGACCTACGCGTTTTTAACTGCGCATGCGCGAATAAAGCAAAATTACTTGGGCCGAAAATATTTTGTGTAGGCCGTTCACGGTAAAGTGAGCGCTGCACAATGTTTTCTTTCATCCGTTTTGCAGCCGTATTTACTATTTTTATTATGAAAACTTCCATGGAACTAAAACCAGCGTAAACGTTGCAACACTTAAAGTTTACACATATTGGCCCAATAAAACGTATTTTCAGTAATTACAAGTTCTGCTGAGTGCCTAGATTATAGTGAACATACTATACTCATATTTATAAACATGTTGTACCCATCATAGAACAGCTTGCACTTCTGTGCATATATATATATATATATATATATATATATATATATTTAATTCAAACACTACAGCTGAACCAGACGTAACGCAGGTGCAAATGTTGCGTCTATAAAGAGTGATATTAATGGTCAGTTGTAGATATACACAAGTCTCAGTCTTCCCTCGGTTGCGCCAAGTTATAAGAGTGAGTATCTATGACTTGTGCAAAGTGGTTGGAAGGTAGGCCTCGCTCGTAATCCCTCAGCCGGCCGAGCTGGCCTCCCGGGGAGAGGACCAGCTACATGCATCGCTAGGAAGGTGGTTAGAAGAATGTACGTGGCGTGGTGCGTGCGTAGTTGAGTGCTGTATCGTAACAATGTCCCGTCATTGTTCACTTTAGAGAAAACGTGATTCAGTAGAACCTCGATTTAACCACAGTCCACGGTTCCGAGGAATTGTGTCGTTATGTCTGGGAAACCAATTTCGACCAATTTGTCTAAAGTGTTTATTTTGATTAATCACTAGGCAAGTGATTGCACTCTCCTGGTTCCTCCTCATTTACGATACAATCTCTACAACGTATGCAGAAAAACCCGGATAGATCTCAGTCCTAGAAACGTCGTATCTGCTGTCGTGGGAGGAGGTCTGAAGGTGAATTCACAGTGCCTCGACGAGCCCGGCGCAACATCCCCGACACAGCGAAATATGAGTAGCAACCAATAAAAAGCAAGAATCAGCCCGACGAAATTACTGCCCCGACATCCCGACGAAAGTAGATTCTATTTCTTATTTTCGCCGTCTCTGGCTTTGCAGGGAAAGGAAATGCATAGACACGCCGGAAAATCGCGGAAATGTTAAAAATAGTCTCCAATAAACTGTGACACACGTGAACAGTTCTGGGACAAATCACACACGCTGTGTGTTCAAGCTGTACAGTTCTAGCTGGACATGATGTAGAGAGAAAAAATACTACAAATAAACGATAGCCAATGTTGATACAAAAACTCAGTGTTATATATATCACGTTGGAGCCTAGCAGACAGTCAACTATTCCCGCGATTTTCCAGTGTCTCTAAAAATGCATCATAACAAAACTTTACTCGTATAAAAATGTTTTGCTTATAATAGCACTTCAAAACAGATAAACTTCACCAACAATAGCTTGATTTCAGTAAATTTTCGTGCCAGTTACTCATTGCTTGTTTATAAGTAAAGCAGCTAGGTTGTTTGCGAATAATAAATAAACGTTTTCTTCTAAACATACTTCCATTTCAGCGAAGAGCATTCATTATGCGTTATGTTTGTGTTGTAATTTATTTAGCGACAGTTTATTTTCTTTTTTTACAATTTCGTTCGTGTTTTCACGAAACAACTAATTAATAAAATATATTAAATAAAACGCGCTGTCTTCTATTTGGTACTGCTGAGAGCCGCACGACGAGCCGCATGTCGGAGCATTGTGAACACTACTAGAATTGTCGTGGCTGACTTGCTTGAAGAATGAGTGTGTCTGAGCTGTCGTGTCGACCTCGTCGGGTCATTGTGAATCCAACTTGATACTTTCCCGGGGGTGTTCTGCGACACGGCAGAATTCGCTCGCCATGACGCCCGTCCGAAAAAAAAAAAACCGTTTGCTCTTTACGAAGCAGTCGCGCAACAGAGTCGACGCATATAAGGCTCGCAGAGGTGTAGTGATCAGGCGATTTCTTTCCAGCCACGAGATTCAGGTTTGAGTCCCGGCGGTGTCCGTTTCCATGTTTCATGCGCGAGACGTTGCCTTCGACCGGCGGGTTTTCTCGGGCACGCCTATTTTTCCCGCCCTTACATTCCTTCACTGCTCCATTGTAGGGCATTTCATGTCACTCCTCAGGGAGCGGCACAGAATATTTAACAATACAGAAGAAAAATAGCCGGTAGGACGACACACACTATCCGCACACATGCCAACAAAATGGCTTCACTGGCCAGCAACATGGAGGAAACGCCTACAGCCAATAAACGTAAGACGGCTGCCCTGATAGCCGGAAGCCAGGCCAATAGGAAACCTGCCGTAACATGCAGGAGCAAACAGACACGGGGTTGGTACCAACAGCCTCGGGCAGCCAATAAGCGGCCAAGTTCGCCCGTATCAAATAACCCGCCACGTCATTTCACGTCTGTACTACTACCTTGTCTGTAACTGCCGGTTTCCAGCTAAGATGTACGCCTGTAAAAGTATGGTACCCTACGCTCGGCTTTATCCCCTACTCCGTATGTTTTATACCACATAGAGTAAAATGTTTCAGTCCACCATGTTCCCGTTTACATATGACCAAACTTGCGCGCAACAGTTTAGGAAATAGACAATTTGGTTACCTGGAATATTTAGTTCTCTCGTGAAGAGAGTTTAGTTCGGTTACTATTAATTTTGTTAGGATAACAGTGTCAATATTTTTCGCGTTTGATACATGTTGTTCAGACAACAAAAATTTGTTGGATCTTACATAAACTGTATTCGAGGTTCAAATATATTACGGAGTACCTTTAGCGCCGCTTGTGTACAGCTAAAGGTTTCTCTTGTCAACAGAAGCTTGTTTGTAGATATCTGCCTAGGCCTATAACTGCTTGTAAGTACGTCCAATACCAGCAGATATCGCGTAATTTCACGACCTTGACTTTGAGTTTATGATGATACTCATATATCTAGTTGTTGAAAATAATATGTTGATGATCGACGAAGCACAACTTTTCACAGATATGAGGCAGTCACACAGTCAAATCAAAGCAAAACGTATCTTCATGAAATGTTTTCACACATGGGTAAGCAGTTTTTATGTGAACTGTAAATTTACACTAGCGGAACGTTAGTATAACAATTTTACATAAACTAACAATTTCGTTAGTTCAGTTTATTAAAATGCAATATTTTTTTTGTGCCATTGTGACATTCATTTCGGAAGTTACGGCCTCATGGAGAACACCTGAGAATATTAAGCGAGGATGGTGCCGCGGTGGATTGCCATTGTCTTGCACAGAGGAAAACATAACACTCAGTCCTCAACCAGGAGGAGGGGGGGGGTAGCATTTAATTTCTCCTCCCCAGTCGGGAATCGAACCTGAGACCCTAGGCCCACTGGCCAGTAACTCTAACCACTTATTTTTTAATGTTTGGTACAATGGAAAGTCTATCACCTCGCCACTGCACCAGACATCCCTCCTCCTCCCTTTAAGAGGACTGTACTTAGCCGTTGTACTGTGTTGTGGCGTGGTACGCGAAACCACTGCACTTATTATTATTGTTGTTATCTATGAAAAGAACGCCCACTTGAAACTACAAATGTCATGTTTTGAAAATTCAGTATACTTGTTAGAAACATGATTTTAGGGCCTCTTAAAATGGCTGAAACGGTTTTTTAGACTGACGCAACTCCGAAAATACGACTTGAATGCGTAAATTGCAACATAAGGTCCGTACATTGGTTCTTACTTCATACTGTACAAAAATACAATTTTAGGGCCACCTCTTAAAGTCCCATAGGAAAAGAGTTGTATGTAAACATTGCTCGGCAGTTTCGAGCGCTGCGAATAGAGACCATGTGCCTATCGTGGAGAGTGGTGCTCTGGCTCTTATCACTCCGCTAATACCACACGTCAAACACGGATATTTGAAACCAGTACACACAATTCTTAAAGGCGCGATCTACCGCAATTTTTATCACCATTTTTAATTTTTATTTGTGCCAGATACTTTTTTTGTTATTGTAGACACAAAATGTGACTAAATTTGGCTCTTATGAAATTTTTTTTCCTCTCATAGTTTTCGCGTAATGGCTTGTTAAAGTCATATTTTGCATGTTTCCGGTTTAAGGACTACACTAAAACCAACTGATATACCAAACTCAAATAGATCATAGTGGATAAAGACATTGCAGGCTACAATATCATGCTCATAAAAATAAAGAATAAAAATTATATGTATTTTTAAAAAATGCTGAAACTGTAAATAATAATTTAAGAGATTCAATAACTCTTTTTAATACCAATAATTTTTAATCTTTATTTTTATGTGCATGACATTGTAGCCTGCAATGTCTTTATCCACTGTGATTTTTTTTTTTTTTAGTTTGGTATATCAGTTGGTTTTAGTGTAGTCGTTAAAACGGAAACATGCAAAATATGAGTTTAACAAGCCATTACGCGAAAACTCTGAGAGATAAAAAAATTTCGTAAGAGCCAAATTTAGACACATTTTGTGTCTAAAATAAGAAAAAAATATCTGGTACAAATAAAATTTTTTAAAAATGGTGATGAAAATTGCGGTAGACCGCGCCCTTAAGTTGGCAAATTCAAGTGACCCTGAGAAATTTGTATTTTGTTTGTTGTAGTTTGTAATTATACGGTGACATTTTACAATCAGTCAAGACGAACACAAACACCCAGTCCTGAACCCGAGGAAGTGACGTTTAATGTAACCTCCACGACAGGGACTCGAACCCGGGGCTCTTGGCCCAGTGGCCAGGAGTGCTAACCACTATGTAAAGGGGTCGTATAAACATAGGTTAACTTAGCAATATTTTGTGACATATGTCGTTCATGTTCACAGTTCCGCAACCGTCTTCAACTCTTGGCTAAGTTAGATACACGTAGTCGTATTTTTGCGGCTTTGTTACAGCTCTAGAATTATTTAGGACTTGTAACGTTGTATGCGGTTCAGTTATTGTTCTAGGAAGCAAAGCGCAAACAATTTTGGAGGACAGCTAGTTGCAAGATGAACGCTCGACATTTGACATTCTCTGAAATGTTGCATCAGCAATTGTGGAGATAAAATACTAGGATTGCACTATCCACTTGCCGTAATGTTCTAGTGATATGCTCCCACCTGCTTCACATATTGTGTGAATACAAGGTATCTACGTTCCTTGTTCCTTTCTCTTCGTTCGAGAAGTTTGTACACAACGTTTGGAGAACCTGATCCTACAACGTTCTACTCTCAAGACATTTCGTTTCCTAGTGTATTTTTTTCTTTTATTCACTATAAAGTCATTGTAAAAAAAGTAAGTAATGTTACTCATATGTATGGTAATATTCCCCAACCTTGAGAGGGAAATCTGATTTCCCAATATGTGTGGAAATTTCTGCAAGGTAGTGTATTCGCCACACAAACCACTCTGAAGTTTCCAATACGTAATGAAAAATTACATTACCTGTTGAGTAACTTTCCTTGACACGTGTTGAGTAATTTTCCCTTATTTGTAGAGGTAATTAGCTTCCATTACATGCAGAGTAAATTTACCTCTATTTTTACAGTGGAGGATATAGTCTCCGTGTTTCCTACCTTAACATATTTTCTCAGAAATACAATTTGAGTTTTCGAAATCTTATGTAGGCCTATAGGTTAGATACATTCTTTCCCGCTATACAGGTTTCGTTCTCACGTAGGATATTACAACACTTGTTTGTGTCACTCTGCGATATTTAACATTTTTGCCTCTCGCCTAAAATTACTTACATGTTTGCAAGAACACGTAATATATGGATATATTCAGACTGTTCGAACAACTTAATTTGATTTGAAAGAGTTTAAATCCTTTTCTCGTTAAAAAGTAATTATTTTTAAATTTAATTCACTTACTGTCGTTCGGTAATTGATTACTTGGTTTCATTAAGGACGTCTATTTTTATGAGAAATTATTTCTGCACCAGTTTGTTTCAGTGCCTTATGTGCACATCTGTAGCTCCAGTTCGTGGACAGTGATTGGCCGTTGTCAACTGTCACTTGTCTTAACATTTTATTGCAAATCACAGACGTGTGGTGTCGCAGTAACCTTACCCTGACCGGCACATGGCACAGTCAAATGGGAAACGACTCTGCACAAGGCCATGCTGACATAAACAATGATGCAGAGATGTATATGGCATGTAAGGCGTTGGAACAAGTTGATCGATAAATATTTTCGAGAAAACCAGGATCTCCTAAGTTTCGCTGTATCAGACATGCTTAGAAAAGGTTTCAATATTTTGCCTTCCTTTAACGCTGACCATCGCTTTTCAGGGGCGATGCGTAGACGCGTTCCAGGACGCGAAGTTTTTGCTCCGACTGTACACTCTGAGCACGTGGAAGTTGTGTTGCAGAGACCGACGTGTATTAATGCATTAAGCCACGATTTCATGGCGAAAATATTTTTGCACCATTTGATTTCAATGCCTTGTGTGAAAATGAGTAGCTCTGTGTCATGGCCAGTGATTGGATATTTTAACTTCCACTTGTCTTAAGCTCACTGCACGCTTTCCATAAGTCTCTACTCAATTCCTTGCTTATTTCTGTACATAAACATCGATAGCGGTTTTACACCAGAATTATGTAGCAAACCTTCTGTGCTGCATACACAATATCAAGGTTTACTATCAACTTTCGGTACACAAAGAAGAAACATATATTTGTGATGATAGTTTCTATAGATCCACAAAGTATAACTGCAGAATTCCCGAAAACTATTGCACAAACAAGACACGCACGTGATTGCGAAATAAGTTAAACTGTCTTGTATTATTTAAGTTTTGATAACTTCAGCTATTGTGTGATAAGTATGAAACAAGAGTTTTATTTCTATTCAAATCACATTGGCAACCCTGCTTGCATACTTGCATGCGCCATAGCTGTAGGTGTGCATTGCCCATACACGTGAACATACACTACGATGAAAAATAGGACGGGTTCTATTCTGCGAAATTAAGTACGGAATTCTGTCTGGAACCAGCGTAGTTGCGGTACACACTGTCGCAGTGCTACTTGCACATAATTAAGTACGGAATTATATACTGAATTATGTAAAGTGAGTACAGGGCTTCAGGGTTCTACTGACAAATCCCAGACATATGATGTCACTATATTTGGTGAAGTCAAATGAGTGTCTGAACAAAGGCACTCTGCTAACAACCATGAAGCAAAGCTACCGATGTGCACATAATAAATTGAAAACAATATGGTACAAAAATGTGTTCGTAACAAACCTATACACACTGGCCAAAGTCAAATATACATTGGCTTCTAACCATAACACGTGTTACCACCACGACTTGTTTCCTTATTCATCACCGGCTTGCAGTCATCAAGATGTGTTCAAACCGGCGTCGTCTAATCATAGAAGGAGTAGTGAAGTATACATTATTGGCATTCAACCTGACATAGAATCAATATGTGAAATAATAGTGCATCTATCTATTACTAGAGATTGTTTCCTCCCCTCTAACACGCAACTAGCTTAACATTGCGCCGTCCCAACCAGTCAAATGGCTTCACAGGCAACTGAGAGTTCTGTACTGTCATTTATAGAGACGGAAAAAATTCGTGGAAACACTGATCTTCAGGTTAGCTTCCAAGATTATCTGTGTAGTCAAGCAGACAACATCAGATGTAATTATATTGGCTGACGGCTGTGCCTTTAATTAAGTTGCCAGGAGGTGTTAAATGCGTCAAGAGCCAATTGTTAAAATTATACAGTATTACACATGTTTGAATTCCAGCCTGTACCCGAAAAAATAATTGGTAATTTTTCCGGTCTCTAGTCATTGCAGATCACCGCCTGCCCTAGGACACTTAACATATCGCCACTGCCGCTTTTATTTGTAGCAACAATTATCTGCTCTTCGTAAAACCAACTGCCAAGATCACCGAGCGACAACAATGCGCCATACAAAGTATCAGACTGTGAAGTTAAATGTAGTGAAGTGAAGAGCTTCTGGTCAGCGCTCAACATCGAGGTCTTCAACGCTGGTGAGAGGTGACATGAGGTGAGTATGGAGCAACGCCGGAATGAAAGGGCGGAAGGAACGGAAGATCCCTGAGGAAACCCACCGACCAGTGACGTCATCTGACACGATTCACACCGGGGAACGACCCCGCCGGGACGCGAACCCGAATAGCCTTGGTGGGAGGCTAGTGCCCAAGCCACTACGCCAGCCGCGGCCCAATCAGGTTGTTAGCAGTCGTTAAATCACATAGTTGTGTCATGGAAAGAAACCACGACTAAATCACTCAGAAATCTCGGTCTGTAAAGACGATTTATTTCTGCTAACATCTAACACGGCTCTTCATGTGTTCACCAGACCAAGACGCCAAGCGGTGTAAGGAACTTCGACAGATATAATTTTATTAGAAAACTGAAGGGCGTTCACGTGGCAAAAATACATAATTTTATATTTGCTTGGCATTGCGCTAGTTTTATAAACATTACTCGTGACTACATTTTCCACTTGTAGACATTTTTTAGCTCTCATTGTTTTCCCATAGCGGCATGTCAAAGTCAGAATTTGCAAGTTACAGGAACATAGATTTAACAAAAACCAAGTGACTTACTCTAATGAAATTATTTACACTTAAATTAGATATAATGGGCACTATGCTAAAATATTTAAAAACACAAAACAAAGTAATTTTGTCTTTTTTTAAAATTGCCACAAATTAGGTAAATTTTCGTCATTTTCGGATTATTTAAATGGTTCACAGGAATTTCATTCTGTGTTTTTAAATATTTTAGCACAGTGCCCATTATATCTTATTTCAGTGTAAATTATTTCATTCGAGTAAGTTACTTGCTTTTTGTTAAACCTATGTTCCTGTAACTTGCAAATTCTGACTTTGACATGCCGCCATGGGAAAACTATGAGAGCTAAAAAATGTCTACAAGTGGAAAATGTAGTCACGAGTAATGTTTATAAAACTAGCGCAATGCCAAGCAAATATAAAATTTGGAAATTTTGCCACGTGAACGCCCTTGACGTGGTCGAGTGATGTCTACTAATGCATATAATTCAAAGAACGTTTCACGTGTGTATATCTATTTGAGGTCCTTCACAGCTATTTAAACTTGTTTGCTCGTGGCTGGAAATTGCGAAATTGGTGTTTTCGCGTTTTTTTTAAATATGCAAATCTTGGTGCATTACATTTAAAAAACGTATAGGCATGTACAACACACCTTTATCTTAAATACATCATAAAATGATAGGGTCACCTCTGAATGTCTCGTTGAGGCGAGTTCTTGGCGATAAGATAAGTTCTGAGGCTAGCGAGAGGCGTGTTGGCCGCATTCCTTGGACTCTGGTGCACAAAGAACATCCTCCCAGGTGGCCATATTGAAGGATATGTTGGAGGAATGTGGCTACGTAAGACATCTAATTCTTTAGACATAGTACTCTTTGGTGTAGTACAGTTTTTAGTAATTCTTCCCGTCAGGGAGTTATTTACATTTATTAACATGTAAGTGCACATTTAAGTCTTTCTTAAAGCAATAAATTATTCTTTACAATAAAGTAAAAATAATAAGAGACAAGAATGTTATAATTTTGAAGAATTCTTTCATAAGAACTTTATATTATCTTTGTATCATACATGACGAATCCCTTACAAATTTCAGCTAAGTTTACCACATTTATTATTATTATTAAGGCCACGGGGCTGTATTTACGCCATTTTAGTAAGTAACAATTTTTAAATCATGAAAGCGAGCAGATATCGCTAAACCGGTGCATAGAAATGTTGGGAATTGTTTGTACTATATAGCCTAATTTCTTTAAAACGTATATTTTTATAATTTTGTCTAATTATTGACTTTAAGAAAATTTTAATAAGTCAATAATTCGCCAAAATTATAGAAACATATGTTTAGAAAAAAAAGAGACTATATAGCATAAAGAGTTTTCAACATTTCTATGTAACGGTTTTGTGATACATGCTCCCTTTCATAATTTAAAAAATAGAACATACTAAAACAGCATAAATAGAGACACATGGCCTTCAATTGTTACTCCATGTTCGTTACCGCTGCCGTACAATTCAAACAATAGTTTTCTTTACGGAAAAGCCACTTTTTAATTATTTATTTAGAACAAATATTTTGATTGTTGCAACAAAGTGTCGAGGCAGAGAAATAGTTTTTACTGTGTAGTATAGGACCGAAATATGTAGGATATATACATTTTTTGAACAACTTAAGTCAGTGTCAGCCTCTGTCTTGTAACGTTTACCAAACACAATCTGAAGTTGTCTTCGTGGAACATAAGTTGTTAAGCTGACTTTCTCTGATATGACGCAAATGTTGCTGACGCTAATTTTTGTTTGAATATCTGGAAAGTAGAGTTGTCGCCAAGAACATTTTTCTTAACACTTTATTGTAATGGAAATAAAGAATAATTTTGCTGTTAAAACAGTTCATACGTTATCTTTGTGGCCAAGCAATTTTCAGTTTTATTTGAGGAGGTTTATGCTGGAAGAAATGTCATTATTTGATGTATAGAAAATTATATTGACATCAAAGAAAAAACATTTAAACCTACGTTTAACTAACATCAGATGTAGGTATGATTTTAAAGATTTTCTTCTCTGAGAAGGAAGATTTAATTACCGCAAACTAAAAAAAATTTTATTATATGCTACTAAGGTAGTGTTTTTATTGTGTGCAGTTGTACAACCTCTCAGTAGTGTGTTTATATAACTTTATAGCCAAGCATTTCTAAGTCAGAGAACTTATAATTTAAAGAAAACACTTCTGAAAATACGGGAATTTGGCCATATCCCTGTTACTCTGCAGCAAACAAGCATTTTTTTTATGTGATCTGTACTCGGAGGCAATTCGCTAAATTTTGGTGCGAAATGTTTCCCATCACACAGTTTCTTTAAACAATATAATTTTGTATATTTATATTTTATGAACTCTTTACTTACACTCAGCTACTTGGCATTAATTTGGAATTTTAAACCCCTTGTTTGCCATGTTTGCGATAGAACGGTTGCAAGCCACTGTATTGTGTTATTATCAGTGACCTAACTGTTACTGTGGTGTTGTATATTACAAGATAGGTCAATATAGTCTTTGGATTACAGAAAATTATGTAGGGCCTATGTGCTGTTTTCAGGATATTTTTATAATGTCAAATCACATAAAAGTGTTTTAGAACACTAAAATATTATTTTTGTTTTAACTAAGAATACAAGAATACTGGTTAATCGTGGACCGGAAATAAATGTATGCCACCTTCAAACTTCCATTGTGTGTACGTAGAATTTCATCTCGTACAAGCCGCACATATTTTAGTTTCCAATTTAGCCCAGCAAGATTCACGTGGTAGGCTTGTTACGTGGCAATATCTGGACCATATATATACGTATATATGTTTGTATACGTATACATATACACACAGACAACAAGGCAACAAACAATAACGTATTTGCCGACAATAATTGGCAAAAGGCTTTACGCTGTATTGCTGGCACGTGCGACTTCTTTAGCTCGTCTTAAGTGTCAGTTCCACTGATGCTGTCATAGATGTTGAATGACATGACTGAGATCTGCAGTGAAGGACTTAAGTCACTGGAGAAGTAAGCAGTGGCGTATCGTTGTAGTGTTCCAAGGCATGCGGTGCTAAGCAGGGACTATACACAACTCTGAGTTGTCTATGGACCCATTAGACTGGTAGAGGTACGTCGAGTTTTAAGCCGTAGCGTACAAGGTGCAAGGAACGTATTGTTCAGTAATACACCTCGGTCTACACAACACACGTTTATTGGATACATCAGATAGGCACACTGAGTACACGTGATCAAAGCGTCCTATGGGCGGAGTTTATATTCCATGCCTTGGAACACTACGATACGCCGCTGGAAGTAGCTAAGATAGTTAGAGACGATGGTTCATCGCGGGAAAACTTGACTGTTCGCTGGCTTTCAAGGTACGTTTAGCTAATCGAAAGCTCACGGGTTTTTCCTGAACTTGGAGCTGTTACCCTATTTGACTAAGCCGATAAGAATCCCACTATTGTAATATTGGCTGCCTATTATTGGTATGCAGACAGCTACGGAGTGACAGACGCATATCACTCAATTATACACGTTGCAAGAAACTTCCGTGTTTTCAAGAGTATGTTGCGACATGCCGTCATCTCTACGCTTAGTGTAAAAGCAAGCGATGCTGCACTAACACAATTCACTATATCCTGAAGACTCGACACTTTTAACAGGTTTTCATTAACTCGCTTTCTACCCTAATTTTTTATCTATTTGGTAAAGATGAACTAGTTCAAACACAAGCTACAGAGTTGAAACTTTCACATAGCCCAGATCTAGAGGCCAATGAAAATTTTTTTGTCTATCTGTTGTCAAATTTAGTAATCAGTTTTAAACTGAATTCCCGATCATCAGGAGATTTGAAACTTTACATATACCTCAGAACTGGATAACATTGCAATAAAAAATGATGAATAAATCAGTTAAATAAATAAGTTTATTATTTACATACCACGTTTTTAAACTTGGGATTACATTTCACACACACAAGCACATATAGCAGAAAACAATATTAAATAACTTTTTAACAACACCGCTTTTTAAAACGGAATAAAAGTGTAACATAAAATTTGCAATGAATATAATTTAGAAGATTTGAAACAAAGATGTGGGACGCATACAGTATACAATAGTAAAAACGATACTCTCAAAGACTGCCAACTGCGGCCGTATTTCATGGTGTCGCCGCATGTCCGCCTTGGCGCTGCGGTGTTCAACGACCTGCTCCAGGAACATTCGAGATGCTTTACCATTGGTTGAGGAAGACCGGGGAAGGGAGGTGGCAGAGCTGGCATAAATACTGGTAGTTATTTGTTATCTTTGGTTTGGAAGTCTAGACTGTTACTATGCCCGAGGAAAGTTCAATGTTATGTTTAAGTATAAAGAGGATTTATTGCTGCTTGTGCAGTCACGAGAAATTAAAGTTGTTTGTCTCGTAAACTCGTGCCATAAATTAAGGTAGTTCGCTTCATGTTTGACAGGTGACTTGAATAGCATAATGATTCCAGCCACACATTCAGATGTTTCTATACCCATGCTGGGTGATTTTTTTTTTTTTTTTTTTTTTTAAGTTTTTATACGAGTAACAGATTATAAGATTTATTTGTTGCTTAATAAATTCGATTATTAGATTATTTACAGAACTCATAGATGCAGTCAATATCTACTCGAGAAAGAATTTATATATTTTGAATATTGTTATGTAACCTGGAGAAAAATTGTTTAGACTTTTATGATACTCTCTTTAACTGGGGATTGCGATATTTTCTATAATATTTTCAGATTTGTGTAGGGATCATAATTGTATATCGTGTTATATGGTTTGCCTTGTTGGTGTTTGTAAGTACCTGAATTTCTAGTTGCATTTGCTATTGGAATTATAATACTTGTATTGAAAACTAAGGGCATAATTTATATAGAAGAATTGAGAATAATCACGCACATTAATAATAAAAAAAAAAACGTAATTTTGACTTGGAAATTTTGTTCCAACGCTCTTTCCACACCCCTTTCGCATCTGCAACTATCCACCTACCTTTTATTTTGCATTAAACCATAAAATCAAGGTTTCGATGTTTATTAGATGCTTTCATTTGCAAAAACCTTAAAAAAAAACATTTTTATACATAAGCAGTTCGAAGACGACAGAGTCATTGAAGATACCCCGAACTTAAGTCTCGAGTATTTTTTTGTGTTCCTACCCCAGATGAACGACAACTCATCTGCCATATCATGGTAGATCTGAAATAAATAAAATTCTGTACAAAACAAGTGTTCGATCAAAGACAGCGAATTTACTCTGAAACGTATGCATAGTGAAAATAGAAGCCGATAAGTAGATACATGAACATTTCGCCTGTTAAATTTCAGGGGAATGGTAGAATTCAAGTGCGCGTACATTTCCTAACGGCTCGAAATAAATCATTCACGGCCTAAGGAACAATCAGCCAGTAAGAAACCTTAAAAGAGAACAAGAACTATGAACATACTAAAATATCTGTTGTGAAACAAACATATGACTTGTGTTGCAGCCACTGAAGAGATTGCCGAGTCAAGAGACTACACAGAGAATATGGTATTGTTAGAGATCCAGAAATTTCGTGAATTCATTTGAGAGAACGTTAGATTTCACACTCCTTCGCGGTTGGATCACTCTTCCTGAAACTCTTTCCTAAGGTCTTTGAACCAAATGAATATCTTCATGAAAACACTCACTGACTCCGGCAGTACCTTGTCACATGTACAACTGGCCACTCACTGTAGCAGCAGACAATATACAAGTAGCTGAAGACGTAGTGTATACAGCACTTTGCAGTCCAGCCGGCTGGTCGTTGAACCCATGACATTTCCAGGTCTCTACGTATGGTACATTCAGCCATTTATATGTCTTTATACGGCTAAACAAGTATGTAACAGCTGACTTTAAAAAAATATGATTATCTAAAAAGAGGGTTTAGTCCAGTTAAAAATACATTTTGTTTACAACCATACAACCAGCAATTGACTTGTAATACATATATTTAAAACCTGAAAAATTGTTAGATTAAATAGAGACGCCATACACAGGTACTAAACTG
This sequence comes from Medauroidea extradentata, assembly GCA_003012365.1. Classification (NCBI taxonomy): domain Eukaryota; kingdom Metazoa; phylum Arthropoda; class Insecta; order Phasmatodea; family Phasmatidae; genus Medauroidea; species Medauroidea extradentata. The sequence continues at coordinate 84,540 of PNEQ01040182.1, read as the reverse complement.
AACACTGTTCGTTTTAACAAAATTTTAATCCTTTACTCGGTATACGTCGTAGACCGAAGTCAATGAACTCGTAAATATCTGCTGTGCCTGGAAATAATAATGGGGATGCAAGTATTGTACCTAGGACTAGGCGATACTGAGAGTGTTTTAATATTAGACAGACAGAAGGAGTGCAGGGAGGAAGGATGGCAGAGTAGGGAGAGTGGCGGCGGGCAGAACACCCGCGACCCGCGGGCGAGCAGTATGGAGGTCAGTGGGTGTATTGATTGTCGGGCCGCCAAAGTGCCGGCCGCGAGGAGAGCTGCAGGCCCTGCCTGGGTCGATACAGCCGCCACACCCGCCCCAGTGCCGTGCTCCGAGACTACTCCTCCAGACACCATCACACCTGCCTTCATGCCTCCAGCTTCTGTTGGACCACTGTCATAGACTATAGTTTCTGCTGAACACTGACACAGCCCCTGCCTCTTATGTAGAAGAACTTACTTAACCTCCAGCCTCTGCTGGAACACTGACATAGACTTTAGCTTCTGCTGGACCACTCACATAGACTATAGCTTCTGCTGGGACACTGACATAGTCTCCTGGATCTTTTGTACCACTTACATATCCTCCAGCCTCTGCTGGAACACAGACATTGACTATAGCTTCTGCTGGAACGCTGACATAGACTACAGTCTTTGCTGGAACACTGGCATAGCTCCTGGCTTCTGCTGAAACACTTACCTAATCTCCTGCCTCTTCTGTGCCATTTACATAGCCTCCAGTTTCTGCTGGGCTACTGGCATAGCTAGCAGCTTCTTCTGGAACCTTGACATAGATTACAGTCTCTGCTGGACCACTGACATAGCTTCTAGCTTCTGCAAGAGCACTGAAATAATCTCCTGTCTCTTGCTTTACCACTGATATAGTTTCCAGTCTCTGCTAGACCACTGTAATAGCCTTCAGCCTTTGCTGGACCTATGGCATAATCTTCTGGCTCTGCTGAAGGACTAACATAGTCTCCAGCTTCTGCTGTAATACTGACATAATAGTCTGCCTCTGCCAAATTACTGACAAAACCTCGAGCTTCGGCTGGAACACTGACATATCTTCCATGCTCTGCCGGACCACTGACATAACCTCCAGCCTCCACTAAACCCCAGACACAGTCTGTAGCATCTGCTGGATATCTGACATAATCTTTCATACCATTGGCATAGCCTCCAGCTTCTACTCGTACACTTATCTTTATCTTCAGAAGAGACAGTGCCCTAGCTCTGCTGGGCCATTGATATAATATGGATAGTTTGCTGGAACGCTTTCATAGCCTCTACCCTCTACTGTACCACTAGCTTCCTTTAGCCTGTGATGGACAGCTCACATCTCTAGCCTCTGCTGATAACACTGATTTTAGCCCCGTGTCACTGCTGGACAAATGATATAGCCAATAATCTCAGGAACTTTGACAAAACCTTCAGTCTGTGCTGGAAAACTGATATAACAATCAGTTCGTATTGGCGACTGACATGGCTTTCAGCCTCTGCTGGACTAATTATATCATCTCTATCTTCTTCTGGGTCATTTTCTCATTTTCACAACCTCCAGTCACTGCTAGACAATGTAGCCTACAGCCTTTACTAGACGTGTGTTTGAGTGCTTAGCCTTAGCTGAAACTCTTACATAGCCTCCAGCTTCTGCTGTAACACTGACAAATTCTTAAGTATGTGCTGGAACACTGGCATAGTCTTTAGTTTTTGCTGGAACATCGGCACAGCCTCCAGTCTCTTACGGAACACTGGCACAGCCTCTTACCTCTGCTGGGCCACTGACATAAACTTTTTCCTGTACTGGATCGCTTAACACAGTCAACAGTGTCCATATGAGCACTGAAAAAAGTTGTAAGCCTTGTGCTTGAACTACTGACACAGTATTCTGCCTATGCTGTACCTGTGATTATGTGTTTATTCTGCTGTGTCACAGACAACCTCTTTCAATCTCTTTACACTTCACTGCTGTACTAATACAGCATGCTGGAACCACTGATATATCCTTTAGTCTCTGTAGACTCAGTTGTATCAATGACACTGAGACTTAGCTGGTCCTCTGACACGCTGTGCAGCGTCGTCTGTACCACTGACACTGGCACTTACTGACCAACAATTACTGCATACTGCATTTACTGGACCAATGATTTAGTCTACAGTGTCAAATGAGTTGATGACGTTTACTCCAGTATTTTCTAGACCACTGACGTAGTCTCCAGCTTATGCTCGACCACTGAGAGAGTTTTTAACTTTTGCTGGATTATTGTATCATATTTTAACCAGCATCATTTCTGCCTGCCCTTCTTTAGTCCTTCTTGACTTGTTTTTCCGGTAATATTTTTTCTAGTACACAAATTACATATATACTGCTATCGATCTGTTGGCAAGTCAGTCCATGGCTGGAAAATGTATTCATTAATTATGTGGCTTGAACAAATTCGCCTTTTTAACTTACGAACTAGAATAGAAACGTGTAAGTCATTCTTGTTAAAGCATTGCAATTGAATAATATTACATTACGGATGCTAGCAACCACACGATTCATCTTCGTTTCTGCAGTTGGTAATCATGTTCACTGGTTTATGTTTTCGTACCAAGAGGTTCTTCTACGCCCTCTTCGTTTTATACCTTCGAGCTTCCTTTACGGTATCAACTGTAGGAGAATATATTCAGGGTTGCGTAAACTAAGTCCCTAGATAAGCATTTTTTATTCTGCTAATCGTTGTTAACATTTCTCGTTGTTTATGTTGTCGTCGCAATACTTCGGTGTAATTCTTGCTGTCCACGGTATTTTAAGCATTCTGCAAAAAATCCACATTTAAAATACCACGCTATTCTTTGCTGTTGTCATATTTTAGTGTCCACCCTTCAAAGCCGTATACAAATATAGACCAAGTGTAGCATCTTATGAATCAAACTCTAAGGTGTAGATCTGTATTTGCGAGAATTTTCTTTTTAAATTTAATGATAGCATTACGGGCGATTTCTTTTCGATATTTGTAACGTCAATGTTGATCTCCAGTATTCACAGAGCCAGGTTACAAGGTACTTAAGTAGTCTACCCTTTGTACCGAAGCACCACAGAATTTTAGATTCGTATTTGTCAAGGAGTCGGGTTGTCGTGTGACAGTTATGAAATGAGTAATTTTGGGTTGATGTTCAGATTATATGGCGTTTTCAAACTTTCCTTACTCAAACGATGGAGCGATAAGAATAAGCTTCCAAACATGTTCGTTGGTATAAAATTTAATATTGAGTAACAAACAACTAGGATTGTAACACGACTGTGACGTTACAACTGGTGACGTCACAGTATTAAACACTACCTGCCTGATCTCTATCACCAGACAGTATTATATTTGCAGCAGGGTGAACCATTTTGAAAGGTACTTTTATGAGCACTGCTGTACTTTTATTTACTACGTCCTTGACATCTGTTTAGTGGAGGACGGAAGTATCTAAGGTGTTATTGCGCGTAAATTTGTTTTAAAAATACTTTGTCCGTGTTTAAGTGTGCCAATAAGAAACATAAAGAAATGATATTGTAGTGTAAATTTAACAAAAAAAAAATGTGAACTGCCAGTGTTTTTTTTTAGTCTGATATTTTTAATGCGAGCATTAATATTGATTTTCCATCAGAGGTGTCCAACTTCCCAAGACCAACCTTACTTTCACTAACCAAGACTCAAACACGCACACAAAAGATTATCTACCAATATTGTTAGGAATTCGTGTTAGTATTCCCATTTATGTGTCTGGTACTACTGCAGAATATATAAGTAGGCCTACTTATCGACCTACATATTTAATATTCAGGGATTCTTTATTATAACACAATTGGACTATGTTGAAGAATTCCGTCTGTCACGTTGTTTGAATAACGTGTTTTTTTACAAGAATGCTGTCACTCCTAATGGCTGGCGTCTCTTTGTTGAAAAGTGCGTGGGTTACAGATTAGAAAGTAATTATAATATTTTTAGACACTACACCGTTGCAAATACACAACATTTAATTAATTGCCCTTTATTATAGATACCATACGTGCAATGTCAATGAGAATTAGAGCAATCGGAAAGTTAACGTAATGATTCGGCAAAGCTGTGTGGACATGGATAACTGAAATAAAATCGTAAATGTCATAAAGTGTTTTTTTTTTTTTTACTTATTTGTGTGCCAGTTAATATTTCTATCTCTGAAAGATTGTAATACGTTGCTGCCCAAGTAGCATAAATTAGGAATCTTGTCTTTATTTTGTTTTCAAAGATTTTCTTATCACTATTATTAATATTAACAGCGGCTATGCACGTTTTTCACAAAATTGTCCTCAAGCTATGAATGATTTTCGTAGCGCAGGTACCAGCAGATATATTCCCAGGACAAATTAAGCCTATCGAGACCTGAAAACTGTGCAGACTCTACTAAAAAAAAAAAAAAACAGTATCAAAACTAGAGACACGCAAAATTCGCGTTATTTTCTGACAGCTGATTAGACTCCAAGAGACTATATGCTCGTTCGACGTCTCCCGTTGGTCGATATTGTCGTGACTTGCCGCGGAGAATGCTTACACGATAGAGAGGCCAATCTCTGTAAAGACGTAACACACATAAATGACAACACCTAAAAGTTCGTGGCCAATTGAATCGCAGATTATGCTCTGTTATGTATAGGAAAGTGAAGCTTAGTCTGCTATCAAATGATAGCGCGAATTTTGCATGTCTCTAATCAAAACACATGTGTGGTGCTTGTGTAACTGTCGACAGTGGTTTACTTTTAACGTTACAACACGTGCAGAACTCTGAGAACATTTTAAATATATAGCACGATGTAACAAACTGCAGGTCCAATCACGGTGCATGTGGAAACAGGAAAAATTCCCGAGTTCACTGACCTGCAGGCTAGCCTTGAAGAATATATGTGTATCCAAGCAGACATCAGCTCTTCATTGGCTGCCTGCTGACAGTGATACCACATGATCGGGCTTACATTTAGTTGATTCTTTATTACTGATCCAGCGTTCTCAAGTATTTGTCAAATAAGTCAAGGCTAGTGACGAAAGTAATACAAACGTTGGGATAGTTGAAATCTAGCTTGTTCCTCAAATAAAACGCGGATTATTCAAGTCCCTGGCGTACGGTTTACGGATAAATGTGAAGTATAAGGTTAGAGCAGCAGACGTTTGGCCAACGTTGTAAATAGTTTGGAATTGTTTACTAAGTTGTGTTGGAACACATACATAAGTATAAAGTTGGCTCATCACAGTATGCCAACGATGTCAGTGGCCGACGGGTTTTCTCGGGATCTCCTGTTCCCCAGCCCGTCTCATTCCAACGCTTATCCATCGTAGGGCCACATTTCATGTCATCCTATGGGTACGCAGATTTTCTACGGGCTCCCACTAATAACATCTGCATTCCGGGTATCAACCCCTGACATCGTAAATCGTCATCGTACGATATTTGTTTTATTTTTACAGTATGCCAACATAAATGTTTAAAAACTACATATATATTACAATTAATCATTATTATAAATGCAATTAACATCGTAGAATCGAAAAAAAATAACACACACACCAATACAGAATTTTTTGTAACTTAAGTGTGTAGGTTAAACGTTGGAAATAAGTTATTTAACTTATGTTTGGCATTTACTTGTAAATTTACGATGGACCAACATTGTAAAACCAACCGAATTGCACTGGCACAAAACAATTATAAATGAAACAGAGGCAGTCCTCATACTCAATCTCACAGGCTAACCCAAGGAAACTTTCCTAGACTTCAGCATCGAAAGAACCAATTTACTTATATTGGAAATGGTTGACTGAATATTGAAAAAAGTTGATAAACACAAGTTTGACATTTGAAATGTACTTTTATTTTACGATGATATTATAAAACTAACAGAATTTCATTAATACACGAAAAGTATTAAGCAATTAGAAAAAGAAAGTAATTCTACTTAATTTTTTATGCAATGAAAAATTTTCTATTCTTGAGAATTATAGTCTACAAAGATTTTTAAAACTTTTAAATGATTGGTTAAACATTGGCAACTAGTTGAAACACATTCAGTAGGCATTTTATAGGCTTATGTACTTTTATGTTGGGCAACCGCTGTAGGTGTTTCTAAACATGGCACATTTTTCGAGGTTTCGAGATATTATTTTTATATTTACTTAATTGTTTTGTGTAAATGAACATGTCTTACCCAACTCAGTTGGTTATTGGCTAGTTACATGTTTGGAATCATAATGTTGACATTTCCTGTGTGTGGGTTCAACACTGTTTAAAATTGGGTGTTTATGCAAAATGCATCTAGCCTTAATATAATACGGACGCATCTTTCTATCTGATAATTTGTTAAGAAATATTTTGACATATTTCTATTTGTTCATAATTTTCCAGTATGTGTCTGATGAACTGTGATTTAGTCAATATGTTGCAGAATTGTCTTTAAATACATTCGTATCAATACTTGTGTCAGACAAAATTTGCGAAAATATCCGTTTTCTATTTTGTTGTTTATTTTACTGTTCTTCTATTTAATCTTTCTGCATGCAACGACTACTTTCCATTTCGAAATTAATTTGTGCTGTAATTGTTCTATATATATTTTTTTGCTTTCGTGTCGTCTTTTGTGATATGCCTACGACTACATTCGTGTCCGAAATTGTACGTTACGTGTTTGTTGACAAAAGCTGTTACTCGCTTTTTTTCTGCAGCAACTTTCGCTTACAGTTGTGCATGTCCAAAAAAAAAAAAAGAAGTTCAGCTTACAGTATTAATCCGCTGCAGAAATCGTTAAAAGATCACACAATAATTAGAGATGTAGGTATATCGCGAAAATGTTTTATGCCAATATACCCTTGAAAATGCTGTAGTTAATTGCTACACGTGTTATTGGGAGATGTACGTCTGACACAACATAGCTCTCTGCAGACCATTACCAGACATCAAATGTTACAATAGAGTGATTCTTATTGGCTCAGTCAAATAGGGTAGCAGCTCCGCATACAAGTAAAAGCTAGTAATCTTGTTATAAGTTGAACATATGTTGAAACCCAGAAAACTGTCAAGTTTTTCCGCGATAAACCATCACCTCTAACAATAATTATGCTGGGATGAGGTACACTTATAACAGTTGATAATGTGATCGGTCAATGAAATTGTTGGTTGCAGAGATGTTAAATAATTACAGGATATTTGTTACTTGGTGGGAAATTTTACTGCAGACGGTCTTCGTCATTTTAGAGCTCTGGAGACCAGCAGACCGACAGCAAGTTTTCAGGGGCCTCGGACATAGAACTGTGTATGACCCCCTAATGTCACCACAATTAAATTTTTAAGAAAAATTGTTTGCTGACCACATTTTTAGTTATTGTAAATGTGTTTGCATAAGCAACATTGTAAAATATGTTACAGATTCTTACATCAATACAAACGTAGTGACACTGTTAATACAGGCATATTTTACAGCTGCGAAATAGAAGGAAGTAATTATTTGATCAGAGTTCAGGGCAAGGAACCTGGGCACCATTTATACAGGCTGGGGCCCAGGACATTGCTCACCTTTCCTTTTCTGCGGACATGGAGTCCAGATTCGAGCAAATGGGACGTCTTTCACAAGGCGCAGTATTTAATCAGATGTACAATGTGTGTCACGAGGTAGAGGAGGGGACTTACATGTCAAACGGACCGCCACAGAGAGCTGGTGTGTGAGAATGTGGTCGGCGTGTCGCGAGCTCGCCAGGACGGCGCGCATGCAGTTGAGCGGCCTGAATAAAGCACGAGGCAGGACGACGGCAGGTGAAATGGGCCGGGGCGGCGGATAATCTCGCGCCCTAATTGGCTGGAATGCTCGCTATCCCCTCCCCTCGTCCGGCACACTAGTGCTCTGGTGGGGGGCGCGGAGGGGTGGTAAGCTCGTGCTACTACCCGCGTGGTCACACCACCCCTGCTGGCCCAAGGTCACGCCAGCCCCTCTCCAGCCCTCACCACTTGTCAATCTTTAGACAGGAGACACTTCCCTGATAGCTCGCGTACTTGTTTACAACACGCACGCTTCGATAGCTAAACTAATGAGAGCCTTTATCAGTCCGCAACTAATATAGTCCAGATACTTTTTCACTACTTATTACAACTGAGCGACATACCGTTGTCAGCAAATGTCTCCGCATACTCTTAATTCTGTTTCCTCTGACAGCAGTTGACACACTAAAGGCGAGCGAACATGAAATCATGCAATACACAGCAGCACAAACACTTTGGTACAGTAAACCGTATAAATGTATGTGTATGTCTAAACAAGCATTTAACATAGTTGAATGAAACATATATGTGTGTGTGTTTCCTGCCTGATTTATTTCTGTCGGCTATAGGGTTTAGTCCAGATGACCTGAGCACACGTCTGTCCATTGTCGTTCTTTGTCACTGTCTGTCACTGTCTGTGTAAAAACACGTTACCTCGTTTAATTGGACCTAAGAGATTCCAGTTAACCTAGTCCTGATTTATGTGATTGCTCTGTAAACATATACACCATGACGGAAACACATTATGCACTTAAAGCAACAAACAAAGAGGGTACATTGTCATTAAATACACTCTGAGATGAGATTTTTCACTCAGAAACATTACCGGAAGTCAATGAAACTACAAATTGTGTCCAACCTATGGCTGTTATTCTGTACTGCCTTTGAAAATCTTTTCAGGCTGGGTCACGTAGCCCATGTTTCAGTTGGTAATACTTATAACAAATATTATATTAAGTCAGTCATAAAATTAGCATTACAAAATTTCAGTATCCTTTTACATGCTTTGCTTACGACTAGCAGGAATCTGCAACAACAGCCGAGTTGTCAGACAACAGCTCAGATTTCAAACACTTACAAGTCTGTGCTGCTTTAGTCGGTTTACGTCCGAACTTGTCCTGAATTCCCAAAACCAGTTGAATTCAGGCCAATTCACAACAATCCAATGTAATAACAAGAAGGCAATGAACATATTACGTGTACTCAATTATACTGTACGTACGACATAGACATTGCATTCGTGTTTCTTACGACTGAGGTAAACGTTAAAGCTTCTTTTAATGAAATGTACACATAAAATACACAGTTTGTATACATAAATGTGCATTATGTTTGTTCTGTAAAAATTCTGTATCGTCTTACAGATCTGGATCGAATTAGTCAAATATGCCTTTCAGTAGGCTTACCTAATTAAAAATAATGTGCAGGCAAACTGTTCTCAACTCATAACTGACCACGAAATCCCAAAAGCTGGCTTCATTGTCTCTAATTCATAACATTTCTGAGAATTTTTCTATTTGAATATAGTCGAGATCCAGTTGTTCCAGTTTCTTTCTCAGCACGTTCTTCTCTTTATAATATTTAATGATTTTGAGGTTACGTAATGATACCTACGAAATAAGGATAACGTCGAGTAGTTCGGTTGGATGAAGATAAGAAGAGATAAAAGTTGGCAGAAGATGAGAAGCAGAGAGAGAGAAGTAAATGTTAGTAGCGCACTGTTGCCAAGAGTCGAGGAAGTGGTTGAATCATGCAAGTGTATACCACCTGCAGAGAGAAGGGGAGGGAAATGTTGGATGAGAGCCAGTATAATACTGCCTGCTGGGTCGCAAGCACACAGCATCTCTGCTCGACTTGTTGCATTCTGCATCTCTGCCATATACTATCTACAGTATGTCGGCCGATCACTCTCACTACACTTCAAACATTTCCTCAATTAATTAACACAATACCAACACAGGATAAATATCGTGCTATACCTTAATATCGTGATAAGCCACGATGAGGGCTTCACAAAACAGAGAATGCTCTGTACAAAGAGTTCACTAGGTTACAGGCATGTGTAGTTTCTGCAGCAAGAGATCTATGTATTACATACCGTCTCAATTAAAATATTTAACGTATATTACTGACGTTCGAAGCCCCTATCGTGAAGTAGGATACATTTACATACATTTTGGAAAAAATTTAACAGAAAAAAATTTAAAAAATGCAAACTACGTAAGAGTTTTTGGCAAATGTTTGAGCCCGGATAGTGCAGGAATCGGGATGGTGTCATGGACGCGCATAAGGGTAAGAGACGCGGTGGCTAAGTGGTTAGACCACTTGCCTCCTGCCATGGCGATCTGGACTCGAACCCGGCAGCGTCGGTCCTCGGATTTTCGCATGAGGCAATCATGTATAATTTTGCTGGTCGGTGGGTTTCTCGGGGTTTTCCCATTTACCTCGCCTCTCTCATTCCGGTAGTTGTCCACTATAGGCCCTCATTCCATTGTCTCCGGCGAAATCAGGTGTCTGGGAGCGCCCAGAAATAAATCAAGGCGGCGATACCTTGGCTGTCGGGATCCTCCTCATATAATATTAATTTTTATACTTATTTATAACTTATGTCGAAATCAAATAAGTACAATTTTTGAGCTAAAAACGGCAAATAAGAATTTTACAAGTTTGGCAAAATTTCTGCTGAAAATGTGGTCAGATTGTTTCGTAAAATGGCCATTTTTCTGTTATATATCTGTTTGTGTGTCCATTGTTTATTTACGTGAAACGCCCTCATAAATCTGTAGCGATAAATGTTTGACAACCCTTTTCTTCCTTACATTACAGATGAACTTACATTGCGTTGAATAAAGTTTTGATGACTCATTTAATATTGTAAAATCGTGAAAACACGTACTGCAATCCAGGGCTAAAGGTGTTAAACAACGTCTTGTTGCCATTGTCAGTGACGAGTGACCGGCTGAAGTATCTAAGGCTTACTGCAGCAGATATTCGGGCGCCTACAATAAGTGTATTTCTCCGCCCGGGAGAATGTCCTCATGTGTTGTATAGACATTTGAATATCGAATATTTTGAGCAAGCTATGCATTCTAGGAAAATAAAACCATCTCCGATATAAGCATAAAGGAAACTGTACATTGTATGAACATTTTACTTTACTAACAGAAAGATCTCTGCGATTTCTACCTCATCTATTATGTACATCATCCGTACATACGTATACATAGTCACTGTTTTGAAAAATAAAATATTTTGTGAAGTTGAACGCGTTCGTTTTACTAAAAATGTTCGAGTGTTATTTACAAAATAAATCATCCGAAAAGTAAAATAAAAAATAGATATATAACTTTAATTCTAAGCGAGCGAAAGTCGATGTTTACAGCTCATAGAAATTCTCATCCTTTATTTTCAGATTGTTGAGAGATGACGTGTATCACCTCGGATAGTAGTAGCTGCAAGCGGATGATGCAATTGAAACATCTGTGTTTTAACTAGAAACTGTGGATGCTCGGACTCGTCAGGAACGCATGGCAACATAACACCTTTAATAAACTAACGAATCCCTGCCAAGTTACTGGTGCGATGAAAATAACTTTCAGAACTGTTGTGCTTTCCACGACCAATTGCAGACATGGTTATTATTCCTCTTACAACCTATTTGTACTACACGTAATCTTATCTTACTTATGCCATGCTACAGACTAATTACATGAGGAATGTCCAACAATTAATCTTCTTAAAGTGAAATCTAATTTCACTCCTTCAAAAACAGAAAGTATGTGTTTTGGTTTAATTTATTTATTTATATATATATATAAAATACACATACATAGTTATATATATACAAAGTAAGCTAATTTTAGTCTTAAAATTTGTTGGAGAAAATCGTGCGGTTGTCGTAATGACTTTATATTTGTATCTTCCTGAAAATAACTGCAACAACTGCCAAATTATACGGCCATGTTAACGAAGCTCTATATAACCATACGTACTGCGAATATAGATTCTTTCTAACTACAAGTGCAAACGGTAAAATATTGTGACAAACTAAAATATTATTCTGGACATATGTCATTGCAAAGTGCCACAGTAAAACAAATAGTGTTCGTATGTTGGAGCTCCTGGGAGTGTCCGTGTGTCTACAGATGAGGACATCTGTCAGTAGTCGAAAAAGTCGCGTCTGTCGAAGGAAATCTATGAATTGTTTTGCGTTATCAACGACTAAAGGTCGGTTTACGATGCAAACATGTACGCAATAACCGTAACCGTAACACCCTGAACGAGTATAAGAACGAAGACATGCGGTTTACGATGGCCTTGTGCGTCCATGTAGTCTGTGTTAGAAAATGGCCGCTGGTGTCAGCTGTTCGTTATTTTGTTTCGGTTGAGCCGCTATAATTTTGTGTTTCTTATTGATCTGACGTATTTGATGTCATAATTATTAGAGATGGTAAATTTCCTACGTTTTCCGTATTTGCTGTGTTACTTTCTTTTTTTATCCTTTAGCCAAGTTAAATACGTGACGTGTTGTCTTATTCTAAACCTGTTTTGCCAAATTGCCTTGGAAATGTTTTAGAGCAAATTATTTCCTAAGGCATTCCTTGTAAATATGTGTTGTATGGCAACTAAAACAATAAATGTATCTTAATTTGCGCATTAGCTTACCCTCCTAACCTTGTAACTCAATCCCGCACTGCTCACAAACTTCACAAACGAAGAATTTCATGACAGCATGTTAGCTGCTGTGTTATTCCTGTATTTATATTTAATTAAAAAATACTCTGCAACAAATATGATGCAGTTCATCTGCATTAGTATAGGGTTAACGTACATCTTACAAATAAACATAGTTTTAGTATTAATTATCTTATTGTAAATATAAAAATTTATGTAGGTAGGCAAATTATCACGTTAAAATATAATCACACAGCTCGATATTTCTTCATATAACAGAATAAATAAGTACAACCACTTTTTGATGGTATATAGTAGGCCTAACCTAACTGCATGGTTATGTTACACTACGCTCGTCACATCAAAAAAAAATTTCGTTAGTTGGCCTACCTTCTACGATAATTTCATTTTCCAATAATATTACTTTTCCATCATATTGTTAGCTTAAGGTGGTTAAAACGATTTGGCAAACATTTGACCGAATTTGAAGACCGAAGGTATAGGCTACATTCAATATGTTTATTAAATAATTGTACGCCACATATGTTCAAATACACGCATACACTTTTATTTCAACTTTGTGATAGGTGTGAAGACGTTTGGAATGAAGCAACAAGTGTATCACAACTTTCTAATCACATGTATTTTTCAAAACACGTATCAATATGTAAATACAATATTGTTATTCGCCAGAGATACTTATATTTCGGTTGCTAAGCAACGAAGGCAGAAGTGACGTTGAGCGGAAGTATTCTTGTATACTGCGTTCCTATTGGCTGAAACCCTTACGCTTTACGGTAGGAAATAAAATATAACCATTTCATACACGTCGTTATGTCGACGTAATTCTACACGGTACGTATGCATCACCATAAACTGTGTCGTAAGAAAACCCAACTTTCATTTCCTTACGCTTACGTTTGCTACGCACATGTTTGCATCGTAAACCGACCTATAGCTGCATTATTTCGCAATGGCGTATGTGCAAATTAATTGTTGTATCGTCCATAGACATGTCATGAACAATTATATAAAATATCACATAATAATGTGTCCTATAGAAACGTACAGTTCTTACGAATAAAAGAAGGAGTTGTATAAATATGTACGCGGATGTGGTATGCGGACTATTACGGTTGTTAGTATGAAGCAGCAGTCTGTTATAGGCACCTTCTTGGACCTGCGACCATAAGCAGTAGTGCAACAACGAGTGGTAGGGGTGCTGATTTACGTCCGGAGAATATTTTATTTTCTACACTGTAAAAAAAAGTTAGTAATATTACTTGTCATATGTATGGTAATATTCCCAAATCTTGAGAGGGAAATCTGATTTCCGAATATGTGTGGAAATTTCCGCAAGGTAGTGTATTCGCTACACAAACCACTCTGAAGTTTCGCTCGCGTGTTATGTCAAATTGTCCTAGAAGGCTGCGCCAATATGTAATGAAAAATTACATTACCAGTTGAGTAACTTTCCTTGACACGTGTTGAGTAATTTTCCCTCACTTGTAAAGGTAATTAGCTTCCATTACATGTAGAGTAAATTTCCCTTAAATTTTTTTACAGTGTAGACTTCAATATAACACGCATAAGGCTGACGTTCTTCTTTTCGTTATTGGTGGGGCAGGAAACACTCGTGTATTCAATGGCCCGCACGCACTGTACTATGCATACTCAAGCCCCGTCTATTTGTTCATTGTCTGTTGTTACACGGAGTAGCAACCAGTGGACAAATGGCAGGGCTTCCGTATACACAGGGCAGTGCATTCTTACATGCAGTCATTGAATCCAACGAAATTATCTATCCTCTAGTTATTGGCGTGTCACCATCTGACTGAGCCCCTCGGCTGCACTGATACTAAATGTCTGTAGGATACTACTTCCTTTAAACAAGTACGTAAACATACTTTCATCAAACATGGTGCTGGGCACTGCATTTTTTCGTAAACTACTGTGAAACTAAAGATTCTTGACATTTTGCACTTTCTCTAATGCGAGGGCAGTAGTGCCTGTGAGGAAGGTCGCCCGTGCAACACGCAGAAACCTGCTCTAAAGTATTGCTATACTTTTTACAAGGTTACAACTACGTACTTTAAAAAAGTCTGGATTGTAAATTTATAGTACATAAGTTTACTGCAATGCGAACAACGTTTGAATAACGTTACCAACGTTTGATTTTGGGGCTACACGTTTATAACAACCTTTTTTTGAAGCCAGTCCTTAAAAATCTCTACTGGAGCATTTATTTTGATCGCAACACGTACAGAAATACTGTAGAAACATGTGTTAGGCGATTCTGATTTATAGTCATATCTTAAGGTACCGCTCCCGTTTATGGGCGTTAAAAAACAGTGTAATTCCTTTAATCCGCGTCGACGCAGAAATGGACGTAAAATAAGAGACTACTGATGCAAAACATTCGACAATAAGCATATATATACATATATATAACGTATACAAAAGGGTGACACGTCAAATGGGATGGAATGATGTAGGTGCTGTGTAAATACACGTAGTTCTTCTGATCGTAGAAGTATAACTCAGATATTTAAAAAATAATTTTTATGTAAAAAAGTTGGATCTCATTGAAGGAAAACGAAACCACCGCAGATACGTTGATGTAAAGTTACTGTGAAGTAATAGGTAGGGGCAGTGACTCACAGCGGGGAAAGTTGACAGTCTGTTTGGCTTCAAAATAAAATGTTTATATGAGGCATTCTTCCTTCAATATTGGCGTGCCGCAATATGACTGGGCCATTGATAATTCCTGTGTGCCGCTACTGTATATATCTGGAGAGCCTAGCCTCCAAAATTATTTCTGTACCTCGGAGGCATATGATACTTTGTCAAAAAACAATATTTTTCAGGAGAGCAGTTTGAAGAGTTTGATTCACTAGTCAATTCAGCTGTTTAACACCCAAAAAGGTGTTTTTTTACACAATGCGTACTTTGTGTTGTATGTCACTAGAAAGTACTTAAAATTATGTTAACATTTATGTAGAAAAGCGCGTTTTGAAACAAAGTGGACTTATCAGCTACTCCTTGGCTACTCACGTGGAACTGCATTGAGCTGCTTCATTTTTATTAGCTTGGCGCCCTCTAGGAGGTTGCAAAGAAGTTCAGGACCAGTTGTTTAAGTAGAAAAAACGTACAGTTGTTTGCAGCGTCGTTTGTAACTAAAAGAAAACACAAGCTCTTAATGCCATACAATTTGTGATTCGTCTTTAAACGACTAGACAACCAAATCTCAATCATACAAGCCTCATGCCGATATACTGTTGTGTAAAATACCGTGGCACGAAATGTTCTTCACATTTCCCAGTGTCTCTAGTCACATGCACACTAAGGGCCTTGGTTGGTTCAGTAGTCTGAGGGCTCGTCCTCAACCTAGCTGATACAGATGCGATGTCCGGTGGAATCGACTTACAATTCTTCGCATTTCGGCAACTTGGAGGAAGTTTCCGTTAGCCGGCGGATTTTCCCTGGATGTTCTTTATTTTTTCGTTATTCGCTTTCTGTCCATAGTCGGCCTTTATTTCATGTGGGTCGATCCTCTATTTTCCAGATGTCATATTCAGTGTGCTCTAGTTCTTCAGATTATTCATGTGCTTCAAGACGGGAAGAGATTACAGTTCCCTAAACGTCGCATACATGTGTTATCGTCGAAGAGAGCCTACTATTATTGTATGTGTAGTATTCGTAATATTATCTTGTCTACAGCAATTTATATAGTTGTGTTAATTTGTGTTGCCCTTGTTGTATTTGTTCATCATTGTTGCTACTGTCGAGCATCTCATTGGTCCTTGTATTTTTTACTTTCCTTTTTCGTGTCATTCTTCAGGGGTTGGCAGACGCCCACTGACGCCCAGTCAAGTGTCTGCTCTCGAGGTGTAATGCGCTGACCTCGGATATAGTTTCCCGTTAGCTATATTTTCTTTTTATTTATTGGTAAATAGACGAAGGCTACAGTTACACGGCAACTCTGAGCTTCACGGTTGTTCCGATATTCACCACATATAATTTAAACTGAACTGTTGGAATAACTTCATCAGAACTATCTTGGGGCGTGTTGAACGTAAACAAAGTATAACAATATTGTATGTGACTGAAAGCGAGAGTTCAGTAGCAGTTAGATGTAAGGTAAATTAGTAACCACATGTATTTTTTTATTCATAACCGAAAACATAAGTTTACTCTATCAGATTAAAGTTACAATATCCCTCGTGAATGTTAACAAACACGCCAAATGTAAAAATTACTATCCATTAGCGCGAATGCAGTGCAAATATCGTTTGTCATGTAACCAAGGGAACTTGTGTACGACAAGAGTATATTCAAGTGAAAGTGTGTTTGGTGGCTGGAAGTAATAGATCAGTGTATCAAAGATACCAGAATACAAACAAACCTAGCGTTGTGAAGTATATATGTGTGTTGGAGACGAGAACTATGCTCCTTTATTTACTGACATAAATTATAATACAAATTAAAGGTAGTTATCTCCGGCTCTTATAATTTTGGCTCTTCTTGGTAACTTGTTTTATAAATCATTGTTTTACTTGTGTAGTCGTACGCAATTTTTTTTATTTTTTATATTTTCACTTAACAGTTATGATAGACATACATTAAAAAATAAACACAAATTTAAAACAAAAACTTAAAGATCAAAAATATTTCAAATATAAAAATTAATTTTCAAAGTGTTGTAAAATTTTAAAATAAAACATTGTAACATTCTTAAACATTAAAGTAAGCTTTTATATCCATCATATGGTTACGTAGATTGTCTGACACATTCGTCTGCAAACATATAAAACAATTATAAATACTGCGGCAGCACCTGCGATCACTGATAACCGTTTCTTTATTTGCTGAAGTTGTTGCCCAACGACTGACGAGTTGGGAATTGGTAAGTGGGTTGAAGTACTGACAGCTATTATCTGCAGTCAAATACGACGATGGAAGATTGCGGGACCGTGTAACGGAAACAGTCAGCAAGTTTGAACCTGGCTGTTATGTACTGAAGATGCTTAGATAGTAAGGACCGGTTATAGAGTTCATATATTTACAAAAACTACAACAATGATTTTTAACGATAATTAAACGTTGTTTTAAAGTAACAGTGTCCGAAATATAAAAATATCAACTTGCAATTGCTCATGACAACCCTACCGTTCTCACGTATTGCATATCCCATTATATCTATTGAAGACTGCTGCTGTTGAGAGTGCAGTTTTGTTTCGTTTTTTGAAATATGGGCTGACAAATGACTTGTGCTTGTCAGTCACCTCAGCGTTGTCAGTAATGGAGTAACATAGTTGAGACAGGGACAAGACACAGTTTAACTGGACTTGAAGGCACGACCAGTAACACAGTCGTCTGCATGAGAAGACAGCGGCTATTGGTGTGATAACACTGCCATCAAGTGTCGCTCTGATGGGGCATACTGCATTATTTTACTTTTCTGTTTTTTTTTTCCTGAGAATAAAAGTGTGAAGCTTTTAATTATAGCTTGAATTCAGTTGATCTTGCACAGCAGTACAAGCATTGCAGTTAAACTTTTAACGTGTATTTAGACCGCGGTCATTCCTGCAAGCTATTTTGCATTCTTAATGTGCTTGATTGGCTGCTATCTGAATATACGTTAAAATTTGAACTAGGATGCTGGTACCGTAGAGTAAGATAAATAGAATTGCACGCTATAATCGAGGGTTTCACAAATTTTCTTCACAGAACCAAAATAGAAAGCGAAAAATAAAATAAGCCGATATGACGTCTAAGACACCACCTTAAGCTCTCGTGCGACAATTACTGTCCGTCACTTGTTTGTCTGTCATACAAAGAGACGAGTGACAGCCACTGCCGTAGAAAGAGCTGGAAGAACTATTAAAATAATAATCTACTTTGGTAGGGTTGCCACATCGAAGACTGAGGCCTTCTGCTAGTTAGAACTAAGCTTGAGCCGCAGTAATTTTTGGTGAAAATAGCCTCGCACGAAGTTGTTTCAATGACTTACGTCTATATCAGCAACTCTGATTCATGGTTAGGGCGGATTTACAACTATCCGTCGCGCCCGTCCGTCCGTCAACAGTCCGTCGATCACGTGACTTCCAGCCAATAAAGAGTCTGGAATGATTTTATCCGTCCGTCCGTCCGTCGAAAGATTGCCAAGCTTTAACTTTTTACGGACGGACGGGTGAAATTACAGCCTTCTAAAGATGGTGACGATCGTTTAAACTTTTTATAATATTAAGAAGGCTGAGAATTTTTTTTATATTTGTTTGATAACACTGTAAATTATATTTTAAAATACGATAGTGATAGTTTTGGCATTCGGAAAAAATTAACTCACCAACCAATTTTATTTTTACATAATGCTTACTAACATTAAACCATACGTAATTTAATTAGTAAATATTTATACTCGTTAAATTTCTTTGAGGCGATGTGGTTTGCAATTACAAGCAGCTATAGATGAGTGAAAATCTGTAAAAATGAATAATATATTTAAGGCAATATTTTATATTCCACAGAAGTTTCTGTTTGTACACTGATAGCATTGCAAATTAAAGGAATAACGACGGACGGATGACACGATTTTGTAAATCGCTAGCATTCCTGACGGACGGAACGGTCCAAAAAACTGGCGGACGGACGTATGACGGGCGGACGCATGACGGATCGTTGTATATCCACCTTTAGTGTCTAGGTGTTGTTAATTCTTAGCGTCCTGGAGTTCAGCCTGCAAATCACAGATGTGGGATGTCTCAGAAACCGCATAGTGAGTGTCACAGTCATATGACAGACGTCTCTGAACAAAGACACGTCGCTAGTAAACATAAAGCTGAGCTGCTGATGTGCTCGTAAATGTGGATTAACAATTATCCGTCGTTCGTCCGTCCGCAGTCCGCCCGTCAGTTTTATACCCAAACAATTTACAATAACACAGCAAACATGCGTCCTCGAAACTGTGTTACCAACTCTCATATTCCACAATGTGTAAGACTTGAACAATATTCTGCTGCAGTAATTGTAAAGAAACTCATGCTCCAACACGGAATTTATTCAAAGACTCTCTGAAAACTTCGACGGTTACGTTAATAAACGTTTGTAAACAACATCACAGGAACACCTTAGATGAACCACAGACAAATGCATACTAATTGCTGCATAGGTGGAAAATAAGAATACCACAGACAAATAAATATGAACTCCGCAGTATTCTGTACAACGATTAATTTAGAAGCTTGTAATTTGACCCGTCCATCAGTATAAAGAGCTTGGCAAACTTTCGACGGGCGAACGGATATAATTATTCCAGACTCCTGATTCCCTGGAAGTCACGTGATCGACAGAGGGAAGCGACTGTTCATTATAAATCCACGTTAAGACATTGAAACAAGTAGATGCTAAACGCTTTTCACCAAACCTCAGACTTCACTAGCTGTAAGAGTAGAAATAGCGTGGAGAGAGTATAGGTTGGCCAAACACCCGAGGCCACGCCCCCAAGAGCCTGTGTGAATGGCGCGGCTGTTGTCTAGCTAAGAGCCGCATATCCCAGCCAAGCCACCCACACAAACACTCTGGTCGCCATGGCAACCCGTGAGTACTACCCATTCAGCCGCACATACGCCCTTGCTGGACCGCTACTACTCCACCGCCCTGCCGCAGTGTATGTTACTGCCAGCCGTATATACACAGAGTGTATCAGTACATAGGTTACAAACTTTCAGGAGATATAGTGTACATCCAGACGATGGGAAATCACATAGCAATGCATGGTTGGAAACTCTTTCCTGGCGCGGAAGTGACGACACAAAACACAAGAAAGAAAGCACACGAACAAGAGGAGAAAACATGTTTACTATTCTTAATAATGCAAAAAAACTATGAAAAAAATACTTGATTTCTCCTCTAGTTCGAGTCGTTTCTTTCTTGTGTTTTGTGTCGCAGGAAAGTGTTTCCGACCATGTATTGCTATGTGATTTCACTTCGTCTAGATGTACTCTATCTCTCCTGAAAGTGTGTAACCTCTGTACTGATACATCCCGTTCGTTCTATGGTTGTCTGCAGCTATCAGGTTCTATGTCCCTAACACCAGCACACATTTCATCCAAATGTATTTGCCACACGCATACAGATAGCACTTAAAAATAATGCAGCAGTTAGGCTAATAATCAGTGCAAGCAACCATACATGCACAAAGTAAAGATTATCCAGATATTAAATGTTTTATATTAAATATTGTTAAACAAGAGACAAATTATTTTATGTTTTAAAACTTTTAAATTAAATGTAACGATTAAATACGTATAGGGCTATAACTATTCAACTGTTTTTCTAAATGAATTTATCGTGATTGAGATTATTCGTATAATATTGCTTCGTTTAGTAAACATATGCTTCTTTTTTATTAAACTGAATTTACAAGTTTGTATTTAATTTATCCGCCCTTTTGGTAGATCTTAAGCAATTTACCCGTCTTATTAATTACATTTGAAGTGTGTTTGTGTCCGGTTATACTAAGTTCAAGTAGAAACACACGTGCTTTATTAAGAGTTCGCTAGCCGTGTGATCAACAAGTCCTCTCAGTTGTGCATTTTAGCTGAGTGACACAAGTTAGACCTACGAACCCCTCAGAACCTGGTTTCAGCAAGGAAACCACTTAATACGTCGAAACCATGACATAGACACACACAACTCACGTGTGTGTGTGTGTGTATATATATATATATATATATATATATATATATATATATATATATTTGCACATACGTTTACATACAGGCATACATTTATAGCAATATTTTATCTACATACACACAGAAATTGAATAATCATTAAATATATTTTCTTCGAATCACTGCAGATATGTTTATTTGAAAGGTACGAACAGATAGTTTTGAAATCGTTCTTGTAATCTGAGGTAGTTCATGAAGGGGGGGGGGGATGGATCCCAATCTCCTCTTATCCCCCATTGGCTGCACACCTGAAACGTTTGACTCGCATTCAGGAGCACCCGTCTTTGATTCCCTTATCCAGTCCTCATAAGTAGAGATGGTGAAATTTCGCGAATTCAATGACCTGCATGTTAGAACTCAAGCCGTGTCTATTCATTCATTGTCTGCTGTTCCACTGAGTAGCAGCTGGTGGACAAATGGTCGGGACTTGAGTATGCAGAGGATATTTGATGCTGACATGCAGGTCATTGAATTCGCAATATTTCACCATCTCTACTCTTAAGAGCCACGATATTGCGACGAAAAAATGTTTGCACCATTTGCTTTCAATGTCTTACATGCACCTCGGCAGCTGTGCTTCATGGTTATTGGCAGTGTGTCCTTGTGCAGACACGTCTCTCGTTTGACTGCACCAATCAGACTACAATTGTTATGACATCATACGTCTCTTATTTTTCAGTAGAACGCCAAGAAATGAGAGAGTTTTAAACATCCAATCTCTTGTCATGAAGCAGAACTGCTGATGTGCAAATGAAGCATTGAAACTAAGTGCTGCAAACATTTCCCACACAAAATCCTGGCTCTAGTCATTCATTATTTCTGTATCCCGTGATTTACCGGAATCACTCACGGCGAATCCTGTTATCGTTTCTTAACACTTTGAGTCCTGTACACTATTTAAGAGATGGTGAATTATCTCAGGAAAATTTGTTTGATGGATTTCAACGTACGTTCGTTTAGACGTGGATTTGTTGCCCTATTTGACTGAGCCAATAAGAATCCACTATTGAAATATTTGATGACTGTTACTGGTCCACAGACAGCTATGCTGTGTCTAACGTATATCTCCCAGTCATACATGTTGCAAAAACTGCAGCGTTTTCCAGAGTATGTTGGCACGAACATTTTTCGCGGTACATTTCTTCCAGATGTAAAGACAAGCTAGACGTGTATACAACACTTCAATAAATCTGTACGACTGGTGTATTGTATCTCCACTCACCACCCGTCCTATTGGCCATAACCACATCTGACACGCCCTCAATACTGCGTGACGGTTATTATTGGTTGACATTCGGCCAAATGGGCCGGGGGAGGGGGGGCAAGTAGACTGTACTCAAGTTATTTTAAGGAATGTACCAGTAATCGAGGAGTTGTATTCATTATTATTCATATTTATACTCGTTGTTTACTATTTAGTAAATTGAATGTAGACATGGATGTATAATACACGAAACATAGTGGAAATCACTAGCGAGATAATGGATCTCTAGATACTCGTGAGAGTTTCCCTTTCAGAAGCTAAGAAGTTATGATTGACTGTTCCTCTACCTCAAATTATACTCGAACATAGTTTTTAAAGTATTAATAAACGCTATGTTCTGTTTCTCTCCCAGATTTTTTTTTTAATTGCGCCGAGATGTGTACGACTTATTTTAATGAACTCGTTGTCGACGAGACGTAGATCAATCTTTCCTTACTCGCATCGTTATTGCGGTGTCCGGGATTGATGTGATGATCTTCTGACTCGCTTGTGCTATATTCATATACTTACACTTTTCAGTAAACTACGCTCTCTCCTTGTTTTCAATATATAGGGTAAAGTTACCCTACTTCGTGATACTAAGGATTCGAACTTCAGTAACAGAACTATGTTAAACGTTTTAATTGTGACCTTATATTTGATACGTTCGTCCCTTAATGCTGAAGATACACTTGCCTGCCCTATGTTGGTAACCTACAGAATTATGTGTACAGATACTTCCCAGGTTTGTGAAGTCAACAACGTGGTTTATCACAATATTAGGGTGCATCACGATATGTGGTCGGTTTACACTAACCTGCCTTCTTGCCCAATTATTGTAATACCTCCTATATACACACATCTCAAGCCTCTACCCCACATCTTTCTCGCGGGACATCAGAATTAAGATGCCGCCGTTGGCGCAGAGCCTAGTGCACTCGCCTCCTACCAAGATGATCCGGGTTCGATTTACAGAGGCGCCGGTCCCCGGATTTTTGCATGTGGCTGGGCGATGCCGCTGGTCGGCGTGTTTCTTCTGGGTTCTTCCCCTACCATTGTATGTCTCATCTCATTTCATCCTTCTGGCACGCGGATACCCACCGGCAACCAGTCGTCAGTCTGCATCGTAGCTTTATACCCTGGTCCTCAGGTACGATCCTCGGTACGATATTTATTTTATCGGGATTATCAGAGACACTACACTTGTCGTATTCTTACAGCAGTTCTTGTATACTTCGTAGAAGACTCGTTCCTGTTGCTGTGAAGTTATTTATCTTACGTGACACTCGAAATATTAATTTGCAGGCCCATTCCATCCAGATTCTGTGGCATTCGTTGAAGAATATATGTGTTGATTTTTGAAGCTCAGAATGATCATGTCTGCAATGAATACGTTCATGCGACATAACTTTAAAGTTACTGTGCTAACAGGTTCTTCTGAACTTAAGGTTATGGATTAAAATTTAAAAAGGTTTTAACAGAATGCTTTTAAAAAAATATAGACTAACACTTAGAGCAATAATTCCATGCACAATTATGAAGCTTTTTGCAAAATAATGCATTGTTCGCTCGCAAAAATTTTATTGTGTTTTATTTTGACTGGCTTTCACAAGAAAATCTGGTGATAATTCGGGTTAAAAAATCTGAAAAATAGTGTGAATAATTGCTGCAAATAATTAGGTACAGGTTGTGATATACCTGTAACGCGTCAGTGTAAGCATTCTTCAATACAAAGATTATGTTGCTTTAAAATAAATATTTTCAAAATCACTGTAAATTACCGCGCGTCGCCCTAACCTCGGGTAAAGTCTCATACGTCCGTCTTTCTTTTTATGAGCTGTTCAGCACTCTGACTACCAGTTAGAAGTTGCTTCACTTATGCCATTCATTCATTGGCTAGTTACACTTTACTCTCTTGCTGTAAAGAAATTAATATAGTCATCAAAGGGAACATATTTAAGGCAAATATTAGTAATGACAGAAATAAGATATTCAAGCTTTGCTTTACCATAAGACTAGATTTATGTCCAGCCAGCTGTTCAGTTCCGAGTAAATTAGCTTATTTGCTGCGAAGAAAACTTTTGTACTGTGCAGCGATGGCAATTGATAGGTTGCAAATACAGTCATGTAGTTTCAAAAACAAATATTTTTGCAACATATTGTTTGAAAGACCTACGTGGACACCTATAGCTCTGCTTCGTGGTCAGTGATTGAACGTTGGTAACTCTGTGTCCGGGGATATACCTGCAGACTACAGACGTGTGTTGTCGTAGTAACTGTCTTATGATTGGCTAAGTCAAATATGTGACGCCTGTGCTCTAAGTCACGCTGTCAACAAGCAAGAAGCAGAGCTGCAATAATTGTGCACGTAGGATATTGTAACAAGGTTGTACAAATATAATTTCTAAGAAAAAAATATCAAAGGTTTCTTGTAACGTTTATAAGTGCTTTATGTAATAAGACGTTTCGGAAATTTTTCTGTTATCTACGTATCAAAATCTGTACATAAATATACAGAAAAGTTTTATTAAATTTTGTCTTGGGGTGTTCCTTTACTGACATTTTCAAAAACGTCTACATCTGCGAAGCCCTTTTAAAATTTGACTTTCCGTAAATAAACCGGCCCTTGAATGATAGCCTTATCAAACCCCTATTTTTTTTTATTTCAATAACATCAACATTACAATAATACGCACTGCATATCTTGAATGTAGGCGGTTAAAAAATTACTTGTAAATTTATAACACCGATGTACAAAAATTTAAGAAATTGGTACCGTAAACTATTGTTACTTTGTGACAGCAGAGGTTACTTACTGTCACTCAATATATTAAATGTTTAGATTGTTTAGTAAGAATTTAATAACGTAATTTAAGTATTGTAAACCATATATTTTAACCATTTACTTAAAATTTAAATTGTTTTAGTAAACTACCACAGGAACAAAATTTCATGTGGAATTATTGTTTCCCATACATTAAATTGTAGCTATGCTATACGTTTTAAGTAAACAGTCAGATGTATATAATGATATTACTAGACGTGTATAGTAACAGTCCTAATCATGTTCTCTATTTGCAGTCTGAAGTATGACAAGTATCCCATATTGAGTATGGATTAATTACTTCTTATACTATTAATGCAGTATTGTATAGCGTGATGTCATATTATTTATGTTTGCGTGGGTGGAGCAAGATATTAGAGAAAGAGGAAGAGGTTAGATAAGACATAAGGTAGCAGCCTTGACTGTGGCAAGGTAGTGGCAGAGGGTGGAGGTAAGGTAGGGTAGAGGAGGGTGGGGGAAGGAGCACGCCACTTCCCTCGTAATTAATTGTATCAGTAGCTGCGCTCGGCGGTGGGCCCGCGAGTCTGCCAATTACTAGCTCCAATAATCAGCGCTCTCTCGCGGGGACCCGCCCCCTTCGCCCCCTTCCACAAGTTACGACGCTCTAGAACATCCCTGCCAACCTTCCCCCTCCATACTTCCCCTCAGTGGAAAACATGTCACCCCGCAAGTCAAACTGTCGTAAAAACTCTCGCCTCCAACTCGGCACACAGTCGCATAAACACAGAAACTCTGGTCCTGGCAAAAAACAAATATTGCGACGACCGAGTAAAACGTCTGCATACTGCACGAACACGAAAAAAGGAATGCTATTGGCAACTGTGGGTCACATACGTCTGTGTGTATATTACTGAACAAATTCATAGATTTAATCTCGAAATATCTTTGGCTCAGGCATGTTTCATCGACTCCGCAAACTGAAGTGTATATGTTATTCCATTATATTTTTGACGATTTTCAATGTATATAACAAAAACAAAACACTATCGTATTTTGACGTACTAAGCACGTAGTTGTCTTTTACATTCAGACACATAAATGGTTAACCTTTAACTCCACTTAGGTACGCCAAGTGCACTAGAGATTCGTTTGCACAGACTAGAATTCTTTTGTCATAGAGAACAGATTCAGACCTGTTGCTGGCATCAGCTATTACTACTAGAAATTGACTGTATTGTTTACTTACTTACTGTTAAGTTGTAGCTCGACTGCAATTTCTCTCTATAATTACAATATAAATATTTTTTCTACACAGCAGAAGTCTACCGAACAAACATAGTTAATGGCAGAATTAATTGCAAATAACACGATGTTTGGTTTCCTTCAACTACACAGCACGTGTAACAAGTCAACATAATGACACGATGACAGAAATGAGTGTTGGGTGCCTCGATCCTGATACACGATTACACACCCGTGCCTACATTTTAACTTTCATCTTCCATGCACCTTTAAGTAGAGACGTGCTCTGTGTTTGTTTTCTGTTCAGTTTGTGTCATTTCATCGCACAATAAGGTTAACCCATTCAGTCATCGTCCCAGACGTGAAAATGTGTACGTGAATGAAACATATTGTCAACTCTGCATACAGTATATCTAACAGTTTCTCGGTGAATTGCCAAATCCATGGTTACTCCTTTATAGCCTACCTGTTATTTAATATTTGTTGTTACTAATGTTACTGAACACCTGACACATGGTTCACTGGATCTGAGAAGTAACATTGGTGCCAGTAATGCTCGCTTCAAAATATTTCACGATTCGAGCTGATACGTTGATATGCGACTTACAGTATTGGGTCCCTTAAGAGTTGTTTGGACCTTCAATCTTTTTGGCGTTTTCATTCGTTCGAGGCTTGGAAACGTGGAAGGTGGTCAGTCGACTCCAATACCTGACCACTTTGCCTCTTAAACGCAGAGTAATAAACTAACGTGCAATGTTTTCATATAGAGTGTTTCTCAATTAAACATTTAGCGATAATCCTATCAAATTTTTTGTGGAAAGTATGTGTTAAAGTAACTCATGTTTCTATTTTTTTGTTTTACGATTACGATTGGTAATTTTCCAGCTACAGCAACGTCAAAAAGCAATTTTTACCTGTTTCGAGGAGCTTACAATTATGTTCTTAATGAGCAGATGATGTTTTCAAAACAATAGAGACATAGTTTGAAGTGTGCTTTCTTTTAGTAGATACGCACATTGGAAACACATTTAATAGTGCTACATGAAAAAATGACTTGTAGCGCGCTACATCACAGCGAGGCCAAACTATCTCTTAACTAATAGTCTAACCCGTACTGTTAGTTTCTTTGTGCGTGCAAGCTGAATCACAGATTATTGGTGTTTTCTTTTACTTGAGGTTAACTACTGACTTAGAAATTCACAGGGTGTCTCAAATCAGTGGTATTCCAACAATTGTGGACTGAATTATAGACGTACGTACATGTGTTTAAGATATGGGTGCACTCAGAAAAAAAGTGCTAATTTTTCAACGCGGTAGTTAGTAATACCGGTTAATCGCTGGAAATCTTGACTGCTTGGTAGTCTTCAGTGTTGTGTTTACCGCCAACGTTTCTCTTTCGTTATTGTCGAGTCGCCAATCGATTGGGCCAGTGTTAATTCTGGTGCACCACTACCTAACGTCTGTGATACGTCTGTGAACAGTCATGCCGTGCCATACAATAATCAACCAACTGTACAAAGAGCAGAGTTCTACACTGTTTTGGTTCATACGTTGGCACAAAATATTTCCGATATTTTACAGTATTTCTAACCATAACATTTGACGGCAGGATTTCATAAAGAAGCAGTCGTGCCCAAATCTGATAAAGATATAGGCAAGTCTCTTTCTCTTGTAAGATGTGATGTTTATCAATATCGAAATACTGATCCCAACCAGAGAAATGTGTTCATGACTGTAGATGTAGGGGTCTTGAAGACAGTGACAGCTCTGCGGTTGGCGTCAGGTAGAACTGCAGTTGACAAAACTATACAAGGTTGTGTGCATGTTGACGCCGCTGTTACTGACATACTGGTCTGCATGCACCGCTTATCAGTAAGTGGTCACTATAACATCAACATTCAGTACATTTTACCTGTAATCAGTAGCGGTATCTGACATTCGCGAAAATAACTCTACCCCAACTTATCTCAATGACTTACGAGCAGATTAGCAGCTCTGTCAGATTATTGGCAGCAGTGGCGGTTCGTAGGTTGTTGGCAGGGAGGGAACAAGTTGCAGAGAACTGTATGTAGTTGTGCGCTAGTTGGCGCTACAGCCACTAACACGCTGGTATGTAGGTGGCGCTTATTACTGACTGGTCACAACCACTGCCGTAGAAGAACAGGTCTGGACACGCGCCTGGAAACCAGACCCCCTTGTTGTTTGGCTGCAGTTCACCAAGTTACCGAGAATATTGTGTTTTATTTTCGCTGCAGTTAGGGCGGTTGGACTCAAACTCCGCCCACTTCCTCCCCACTAAGATAAACAATTTATCAAAACGTATTTTTTTATCAATTTATGAAATACTTCCTTCGTTCACAAATTTAAGAAAAGGCTTCAGTAATCTTTATTTACTTTATTAATTTAACAATGGAAAAAAGTGGGTGTAGTTTAGTCCGACCATCCTAACTGAAGTGCCAATAAAACACAATATTCTCGGTACCTTGATGAACTACAGCCAAACAACAAAGGGGTCTAGCAAAATGCATTGGTAGATAGGTGAGTGTCCATACCTGTTCTTCTACGACCGTGGTCACAACATAATAAGTAGCCAGTGCATATAACATGGTCATCGGTATACGGCGGCACGTGCACAGGACGGTTCAGTTCTCGGCAACTTGTGCCCTCCTTGGCAACAACCCTCGAGCCGCCACTGATTGGCAGCGTGTATCTATGCAGCAATGTTTTCCATTTGAATGTTCAAATGAGAACACGGTTACTGCGACACCTAACGTCTGTGTTTGCGGGCAGAACTCCAAGATGGCGAGGGTTATAAACCACCCAATCACGGAGCGTGAAACGGAGTTACAGTTGTGCACGTAGGGCATTCAAATTAAATAGTACAAAAATGAATTTAGCGACAAATGCTTGGCTCTTTTAACGACGCGTTCATCAGGAATGTAAGTTCAAGTTATTTGCGGCTGTACGAAGGAACAAGGCACCAGTTTCCACTGCAGCAGAATTAAATTACCTGAGCTCTGATGGCAAAGTAGGTGGCACAGTTACAACATGTGGGAGAATACGTGTACTGGGTCTGAGACATCCTGAGTTCTAATTTCCATAGTTACCCGAATAAACTTGAAGTACGTACTATGATGTTTCCTTTCTGTAGTCCATAACTTGTTGGTATGGTCTCTTTGAGCCAATCCCATGTCTATAATTAGCTGGCGGTCAACGACAAGTTGAGGTGATAGCCTGGGCAGACATATATTGAGAGCTTGATGCTTACAGATTCTACCGAAAGTTTAAGGTCACCATTATATTTTACTTGCGAAACGTTTCGGCTTTAATTTAATCGTACGGGAACTGAGTGTTAATGACACGGATAACTGTTTCAAGCTATGTTCACAGTTTAATATTTAAACCGAATTTTGAAAATCGGACAGTTTGTTTAAAAGTTATCCTTTTTCGTTTTTAAAAAATAACGTAATTTTTTTTAACAATTTAATGTATTTTCGGAGTTGTAAAAAAAATATTACAGCGGATGATGTTTATCCTACATTTTGGGCAGAAACATAAAACCTTAAGGAATAATTTTAATGTGACATTTATCACTTTAAAAATAATTATAAAAGATGTCACGAAACTGGGCAAGAGGACAATCATTGGCAATG
This sequence comes from Medauroidea extradentata, assembly GCA_003012365.1. NCBI lineage: Eukaryota > Metazoa > Arthropoda > Insecta > Phasmatodea > Phasmatidae > Medauroidea > Medauroidea extradentata. Next base: position 54,370 of record PNEQ01040182.1, on the reverse strand, counting down.
ACTAATGCGAGATACCAAAGCCGGACCGCTTCCTGACCTGCAGGCTAGGCTCCAAGAATACTTGCGAACTGAAGCAGACTGCAGATACTCATTAACTGCTTGTTGTTAAAATGGTATAGGTGTGTATTAGTTACATTTACATAACTGGCCCAGAGACATCTAGGAGATATCAAATAAGACAAAGGCCAATTGCGAATGTGACACGATCTTGCAGTTGTTGAAATTCAAACTTGTGCCCAAATGAAAACATGAATTTTTCAGGTTTCTACCGATAGCTCATTTCTACGAGAGATTCCGAAATAACGTTGTTAATTAATGTCGTTATTACAGACCCGGGATGAACAACCAGCCGGCTAGATTGCACAGTCCTGTGTACATTAGCTGCTGCTCCATGAGTGGACAATTGTACATAATGACAACGGCAGTCAGTAAATTTTTACGTTCACGTTTGTTATTAGTTCAGAGTTCTTAAGGACGAATTTAATTAACGCTCATCCAATAATAAAATTAACGCATACATATAACAGTAGAACATCTAACGTCTCCTCAAATGAATTTGTGAAATTTCTGGCTCTCTGTTAATGCCCAGTACGTGGATGATTTATCTCTCACTCGTCTAGTCGTTACACTAACAAATTACTAGGGCCACGAACTTTGCCGCGGAAAAATTACTGCCTCACTTTGTTTCAGTGTCACACGTGCTCGTTGGCAGCTCTGCTTCAAGGTTATTGGCAGCGTGTCTTTGTTGAGACACGTCTCTCACTTGTCAGCACCAATCATAATTAGATTATTGTGACTCCGTACGTCTGTGATTTGCCAAGGGAAGTGAGAGTAAGATCATCCAATCACAGACGATGTAGCAGAACTGCAGATGAACACATTCGCATTGAAACCAAATGTTACAAAAATCTTTTAGTCATAAAACCATAGCTCTACAAATTACAGACGCATGGCGTCTCAATAAAATTATTCTGACTAGTGCAGTCAAATGGGAGACGTGTCTGAACAAAGACACGCTGCCAATAACTTTCAAGCAAAGAACCAATGTGTGGGTAAAGTACTAGAACAAAACGGTGGAAAAAAATTTCGTGACAAACTCGTGACGTTAGACATAAATAAATGCCAGAAGTGTAGTTTCTCCGCGAGGGTTTTACCGCATTTATTCGTAAAACAAACAGAAGCCATACGCAGGGGCTTCGCGTGGAGTGTTCCAAGGTGACCAGTAATGACTATACACAACACTGAGTTGTCTGAGGAAGCATTTGACTTGTATGGTCAGGAACACTCCACGCCCAGTAGCGTACAAGAGGCAAGGTACTTATAATATATACACCTTGGTCTCTGCAACAACACAACTGCTCAAAGCGTATAGTCTCTGCTAATACCACACGCCTTGGAGCACAGCCATGCTACGCCACTGGTCATACAGCGTTTCTTGGTTTCCAACATCTTTATTTCCTCCGCTGTTTTAGTACGCATGTAGTTGAACGGAGAGGAAGCAGAACAAAATGACAGCAAAATTTATGGTCATCAATTGTTTTTAATATAAGTATTGAAGAGAACAGAATAAAGTTTGTATGCGATTGAAAGAAAATATTTTCCTCCGGTGAATTAACGTATTGGATTTTACCGAAACCAAATTTCAGATTATTTGTGTCATAATTAGGAAATCTTAATATTCGGCTTCACTCACATATTGAATTATTTTAACATCTGATTATTGAAATTCTGAGACAGAAAATGTGTAACCAGCGGATATACTGCAAATTATGTTTACATTAACCTATAATACACGCAATGACTGAGCTGTTAGTCTAGAAATTTTTTTCGTATTAATAATTCGCTGGACTGACTGTTGTGTTACTAGCTTATTCGGGACATCTGTAATGTTGCGTAAAGTAAATATAATTTGCTGCACAGTCGCAGATTAAAAATATTCCTTCCCAGCATAAAAAACGAAGAATAATAATATTCCGTGTTACGACTGACGGCAAGCATTAAAATTTTAATTGTTTTAATAATTTTTATATTTGTACGAGACTTTGTTTGTTATATAGGCATACATTCTGACTATTTTTTTACAGCAATGAAAACCTTCTAGCGATCACAGTTATTGTATAATGCCATGTCAAAACCAAAATTTGCACAAAACGATTTTATACAAGAAACGTAAACAAACTGGTATACAGAAATGAAAAAATTTATACTGAATAACAGTGTAGCGGGCTACGTCCAGACATAAATAATAAACTGGATTGGATGATTCTTTTTAAAAAAAATTGTTGAAATTGAAATGAAATAAATCAGTTTTGTGTATTTAAAAAAAAAAATACAAAAAATTTCATTGCAATGTTATTATGGATGTCCAGTTGTATCCTGCGACACTGTTCTTCAGTGGGAATAATTTAATTACTGTAAGTCAATTGGTTTCGCTTCTTGTATAAAAGAGTTTTATGCAATTTTTTACTTTACTTGCCATTATACAACAGCTATGAAAACTATAAAACTTTCATTACTGTGAAAAATTTTCACAACGTATCCCTACAAAACAAACAATATCTCGTACAAATATAAAAATTATTAAAAAGTAATAAAACATTTGCGTGAACTCTCCCCTTAAAGAATATTTAAGAGAACATTCTATTCTTTAAAGTTTTGATAATTGACGCATGTCAGTTATATCTCCTCCGCTTACATAAAATTTAGTCGTGGCCAGGCCTTCGTAACTGGAATAGGATAAAACGAATTATTAAACGAAGATTTCAGTTTTTCTCTTCTGGCGGACAAACTTATCAGCGAAAAATGTTACAATTAAATAACAACTAAATGAAACGTTTAACTATAAGAACACATGCCATTAATAAACAGTTTTATTTAGTACGTTAAAATGTTAAATGAACGTGGCAATACTGAAACTTCTCTCATTGTGAGCGTTATGACGTTGGTATTACCTACTGTAGGTATAGGTGAGATTTAGCTATACAGTAGATAATCTTACTTCGTCCGTCTTCGGCAAACATAGGGTTTCAGCAGTTAGGACTCTTTCATGACATGCTCGCTGATAGAGGTCCTAGCAATGCGTGGAGTGCTAGGGAGTGTTGTATAGGGGTGCTGCCGCTGCAGGCAGGCCAGCTCCTAGGGTTAGTACGAGGGGGAGGGGGCTACCAGGGACAGCGCGCCGCCCCGCTGGTCGATATCGGCTCAGACGAGCCCCTGCTGGCTCCGCGGTAGGCAACCCGCCTCGCAGCACCCACTCCGGCTACACCCCTTCCTGCTAGGCTACACTCAACACTGTCACTGGGCCGCTGCATAATCCGCACCCCCTTAACAAAAATCCTCTCCTGATGGTTTGTAAGCCACTGGAAGTGAAGTGGGCGATACTGGTACGCAAATCAAACGAACACCGTCTATGCGAAGAGCACTAACCTAGCTCGCAGTTTCTCGTCGTAGTCTTCTTCCTACGGAGCTTCAATGCGCCCGCCTACTGGCCGTGTGTTTGTGTGAGTGAGGCACGGCGCCAAGGGCGATGTTGACCGGCTCATCTGGTGCGGTATCGCCTCTACTGCAAGACAATGATACGGCGTGCAGTGGAATGGTAGATCACTCGCCTGACTGACGCTTTCAGTGGTGAACCCATATTTTAATTAGAGAAAAATTTTAAGCAAAGTCCACTTCTTGTTTCTAGAGTACTTTCACATGGATGCCGTTAATAGTTATTCAGATTTAACATGCTGAGAAAGCTATTTTTTAACCATTGTGAGAGGCTCCGAAATAATTTTTGTAATTGATTTAATGTTTTGTAACTACCTTTCCTCCTTATGTTGAGTGAATTTACTTTTTGTACATTGATACAATGGGCACACGTGAAATAGTTTCGTTTAAAAAAATGTATTTACGAACACATGGCAACGCACTTTAATCACGTGGTAGGCGTGGCCCTTAAGGGGGAGAGCTATATGCTAAATATAATTTCTTCCGTTTTTAAATAATTTTGGCCAAATGGCAATGTTGAGGCATACAAGATATTTGAGACGAATTTTGGAGATAATAATATAGTTAAATGTTCGTCTTATATTGGAATTGTAGTCATTCTTGAAAGTTGACTTATATCTCCCTTGCAATGATTCTACATGACAAATATGAAATGTTCCTTTATTATTTACGTCAAGCAGTTTATCAAGAATATATCCTATGAAATATCAAAGAGAATATAATGATAATACAACTTAAGTAAAAGTTTTGGATAGAAAACTGAAAAAACGAGAAGATTGTCTAACATTCTCCTTAAAGAAAGACTCTGTAGCTATATTTCTGGACAGTTCGACGTAAAGTCAAATGAATGGTTCTATGTATTTATTTCTCGAATAAGGTTTGCATTTCTTTCAGCTAGGTAAGTAAGAATAAGCCTCTTTGATTCATTTTGAGGGGTTCCAAAACTATGTCTACGTAAGACCGGCCATATTTTTATACACGTACAAACATTAGCTGAAATTTATTTCATTTTAATACATAAATATATCGTAAAATTAAATAGCTTCCCGTAAGAAATAACTCGACGCTACAGTTCAAATCATGTATCAAGCACGGGTTTAAATTAAGGGCTCCACCTATCCCAATGTTAGGGGCGCAAAGCGACGTGGCGGTAAGGGCGACCTTGAAGGGAACATCAAATGCCACATCGCCACAAAGGACTAGTATGCAAGATTCCTGTCGATCCAGTTTTTTAATGGGACTTCGAGCGATGACAGTATAATTTTAATGGTGGATAGCACGTAGCAAAGTTCAGTGCGTGTGATTCCATATACACTCAGTTAATACATTGTGAAGTGCGGCAGTCTGAAAATGCTGTTTTAGGTATGTTTGAAGGTTTATAAATAATGTTTTAATGACCACGGTGTCTTAACACTTATCCTACATTCCGCCCTGTCGGAAATGTTTTTGCTTTTCGTACGTTAACACAGTGGACACATATGGGACAGTTTCGTAACATAAATGTTTACGAGCACACTGCAGCGTTTAAGCGTGTGATAGATAAATAAGCGCTTATGTCTACAATAGAGATCTACACCTCTTGAAAGTCAGTATAGAAAAACTACAAAACAACAATCCATGATAATTATATCTGTGATCTTTTTGAGCAAATACCTAGAATTATGCATTTGTTAAGCGTGATCTCTTGCGCCGCAATTAAATGCACGAGATTTCGGCGTCAGAGATTGTTCTTCAAAAATACGTTACTAGAGAAAATTTTCGCTCAGAAAGTTGGCTAAATTTACTGTCTAGAGGCCGCCGAGCGGTGCGCAGGGCTTCAGTCGTTGCAATGTGTTATTATAAAACTGCCAAGCGTGCGTACGTTATGTCTGATTTGGGATAGCATTCAAACAACGTTACGCATTTGTCTATATCCATTTCACGCCCTTTATTTTCCAAGTGTGTATTTTTTCGCTGCCGAAAACGCAAAACTCTGTGTTATTGAGGTCTTCTTTACGTATGAAAATATTGGAAGAGAATATTTTTGATGAACAGGTGTGTACAGTAACCTTTATATTTCATATGACGTCACAAAATGATAATATCATCAGTGATATCTCATAGAGACGAGTTGACGGCAAGAAGTCTGCGTGCCAAGTGACTTGGGTGAGGTGTGATGTGCGTTCTAGGTAGTACTTACAGTATCGCACTTCAAGCTCTAGAATGCACGAAGTACTTTCACACCATCATGAACCACTGCTTTCACAATTATTTTCTTTTAATTCCTGAACGAGAGCAGATATTGAAAAACTGTTGTACATCTGTGGTAAAACTGTTTTTACTTTGTAGTATAATTTCTTACAGACAAAATTATATCGATTTTACTAGTTTGTTCATTAATGGGAATTTCCTATCCATTCATTCCTCCACCAGCTGTTACTCACTGGAACAGCAGATAATGAACGAATAAACGGGCCTTAAATATGCACAGAACAGTGGATCATGCAGGTAAATGAATTCGCGAATTGTTACATTTCCGAACCATAAGTCAATAAATAAAAAATGACGACTCCACCAACAATTTTTCAATTCCTTCCGGTTTTATATACAATTCCTAAATGTAAAATATTAAAAACGTAAAGCTTGAGTCATGGTAAATATCGTTGGCTAAAATTTGCTGCCAGTGCAGCCTAGAATAATATGTACCGAAACTTGGCAACATTGTTCTGCTAGTGAGTGTACTTGTTGGTGATTCGTTATACTGTAGAATTGTCTGTTCTTTCATCTGGAACATAGCGTGTTCTGATGGTACTTTCGTGCTGCAGTATTACGTTAGTGTTTTAATGATAACCATTGTGTGCATATAAGAATAAAACCAAAATCCTTTTGCGGTTTTGTTTTTGGACGAAACTCTGTAACTCTGTACTGTTTTGAATGTTGTGTGGTCGGAACACAAGGAATGAGATCGGGGCCTGAAAGCGTGTGGACACTAGGATCACGTTTTGTCAGTCAGCACTTTCTCGTCGCCTCTGAGCGCAAAGCCGCAAACTGGCGCCCAGGACTCCTCTTAAACCACTTTTTAGGCTTTACTAATATAGAAAAAGTCTTGAAAAGAGGACGATTATTAGGTTTTTTAACTGCTAAGGTGGGCGTGTAAGAACCCGAGTCTGTTGGTTTTAGGAACTTTTCTTATGTCACGACGTTAATTACATAATAAAGTCCCGTTCAATTACGCGGAGGGTGGCATATTATAAATGTATATTATGAACTTACAATAGCAGAGGTTAAAAAGCTAATGATTTATTAGATTGACAATCTCACTTAGTTATGTTGCCGAGGCCAACGTGACGTAGCGTATCTGGACGTTACATATTAACGTACCAACATCTAGCAAGTGTGGAAATGACATTGTAGTGTAGCCAACTGCTAGTTGAAACCACAGAATTAACGGGTCTTTGGTTTACAGAATCGAAATTAAACTAAGAACAAATAATTCCCACTTGAAACTATATAGACCGACATTCTTCCAGATGTATCGAAAGCTGCGACGTGGCATTAGAAATATAGCAATCAAAATTGTTGATTTGATAATATTAATTTAAATATAGGCAATATTCAGGCCTGTTTGAATAAGTGTTACAATATAAGAAAAATATACGCATCCTTATTAAATCACAGTATTTAATTATTGCTTACTGAGTATTTGGAAAGTAATACCTTGAGAGTGTATGTTCGAAGGGCATTACTAGGGAACACCTCACATATTCTCCATTTCTCAGGTCTTATTTCTAATTAAAAATCGTTTTTCAAAATTATTTCTTTAAGGTACGTTGAATCTGACCAAACAGTTCATTGCACAATTAGGTTGGACCGTTACTATCTCGTTATTGTACAGGGCAGGAATATATTTACATCACCGTAAAAGTATATAAAAAGTGATGTTTCCAGCTAATAGTTACAAAGAAACTGTTTGTACACTTTCTACTGAACACTGTTCCGTTTGACCTGTGTGTACTATGATAACCGATTTCTATCGGCTATCGTTTGGTAAATTAGTAGGTCATAACAAAGAAACCATCGTAATCTCACTAAAATATTACGTATTTTTGTATGTGTTAATTTTTTAACCAAATATAATTTTGATTGTAAGTACTTATTAAACAAAGGTTTTAATTGTCTTTGCCACGGCTCTGCTCAGCCATTAGAGTTCTTGACCGGTGGGTGAAATGATTCCAGATTCGATTCCTGGCCGGGGAGGGGCAAATGTAATGTCTTTGGTTACACAAATTAATTATAACAATATTATACTACTTAATACCTTGCAAGTTTACTTTTTCTCGACAGTTAGAATTCACAAATATAATAACGTATAAAACTTCCACTGCTGTCGTATATACTGAAATATTGTGTAGATGTGAAACATATTTATATTTGTTTGAGTTCCCGCCATTTTGAAATGCTGACTGTTTTGTTGTTCGATGACAACCTTGCTGACATCTGGTGTTCGAGCAAACCTGGTCACCTGGCCAAGCAGACCCTGTTTGGTTTTTCAGGTTATTTATCTCTTCAGCGTATGACAAGAACACATGCATGATATAAGGGTTCATACACTACGTACTTTGCAAATGTACACTTAGGTTCTCTATATAGTCAGTGTAAGACGTATTAGCATTCTGAAAGTTCGTCACATTTCTCTGGTAGGCACTCGAAGGACGATGTTCCACCGTTTGTCGAACTGTCTCTTTTGGGGCACCACATCAAACAATTATTCAGGGAGGAAACTTTACCCCAATTATAGAGGGAGTCCGAGCACTTAAGAGGGCATGGTAGATAAATAGAGATTTACACCTTTTGAAAGTCATAGAAAAACGACAAAACAACAATCCTTGATAATTATAGCTGCGATCTTTATGAGCAAACAGTTACCTAGAATTATGCATTCGTTAATCGTGACGACATGCGTTGCAATTAAATGTACGAGATTGCGGCGGCAGAGATTGTCCTTCTAATATACGTTACCACAGAAAAATTTTCGCTCAGAAAGTTGACTAAATTTATTGTCAGGGATTGCCGGTTTTTGAGAAACCTACAATTCTAAACTGACGCTTTTAACGCTGAATTAAATACCACGCACTGTTAATGTGACGTGTCCTAGTTGAGGATTGACCAGGTTTTACCGGGTAGATCTGTGGTTGGTTTTGAATTCAGGGTAAGTTATCACATTCAGATGGAGCAGCCTAGTGCTGCGAACACATAACAATAATCCCGCTTGATAATAACCTCGACATAACTGCAATACAGGAAATACGGGTGAAAATAGCTGTAAATGAAAGTTTAGCAGGCGAGTCGCTGATAAGAAGGAATGCCCCAGTTGTAGGGAGCTGCACATATAAGGCGCGCTTAGAGACTTCGCCTACTGACGAGACGAGCGCTGGGTACGTAACTGATACGACCGCCGAGGACTCATCAACAGGCTGACGTAATTGGCTGTAAAGGATGTGGGAGAGCGTAGATGAAGAGGGTTAAGGGAGGTTGGTAATGCACTCGTCACGTAATTGCACCGGCGCTGCTCGGTGCCTCAAGGGGAGGTAAACTACCTGTCGTCAAAACATCCCCCACTGATACGCTCGCATTGTTGGCATTGAAGTTGCAACCTCACGGAATACGCGTCGCATAGAATGCTTACCATACTCTGATTAACGGCTGCATGCCTGGAAGTTAAGATACACTCGCCTAGCATTCGGGAGGTCCAGGCTTCGATTCCAGGTTCCTGGTTTCTCGGGTTTTTTCTAAATCACTGTAGACACGTGCTGGGGTGGTTCTATAACAGCGTATAGCTCACTTGGCATCGCGGAAGAGTTGCAAAGTAGACATAAAACCTTAACATTTTAAAGTTCCCAATTTTGAACACATACGTGGTAATTTAAACCATGAGTAGACGTAAACATACTATGATCTACATAAACAGTACAGAGTAAAGGTGTAATTAAGTAAAATCAGATTAGTAACATATTTTCAAATTCAGGATTACAAATGTGTTACATCGTCACTTTAAATATCATCAGTGTTAATGAGACACATATCACCTAACTTAAATGAATAAAAAACTGAACTTTAACAAACTTCGTAAAATTTTTTGTAACTGCTCCTCGTCGACTTTATTACGTTACGATGTTTACATTGTACTCCAACTAAAAAAAACATTAAATGACAGTTTATTATTAAATAGTAGCTGAATACGGTAATATAAAGAAGAACGAATGAATATTATAAGATATAAGTATGTGTGACACAAGTATTTGGGGAGTGGCCAGGCCACCGAGCGCTGTGCACAGCTTTGGCCGTTACCAGATTATTCGAAAACTGCTCATAACGCACGTGTGATGTCTGCTTAGGAATAACATTTAAGGAACGTTACACGTGTTTATACATATTTCAAGTCCCCCCACCACTCATTAAAAAACATTCTCTAAAGACCAAAAATGGCGGAATTGGTGGTTTTTGCGGTGTTAGATGCGTTAATCTCGGTGCTCAATATTTACAAGTTATAGGCGTATATAATACACGTTCTGTGATACGTCATGAAATAATATGGCCACCACTGAAAGTCTCATACAGGCGCGTTGTTGCGAGAAGACTATTCTTAGTTCAGTGACTTGCACCTAAGAGGCTAGTGTGAGGCGTGATGGTCGTGTTGTCTCGCCCTTATAGCTTCCGCACTTGTGGGCCTGGAACGCGCATAATACGTTCACTTAGACAGCTACCTTGAGGCGTATGTTGTTACCGAGACTCGAGTAGTCGGACACAGCTCGTACCACTCCCAGGTGCAACAGCGATGAGGAATGAGAAACCACACCCGTAATTTTAATATTCAGTATTATAGACGTGTAAATTTGCAGTTGACAAGCATAAGATAATGGCGGCAAGAGAAAAAAAACAGGCTCAGTCCTTTAAATAGGCCCTTGTCGACACGTGTCTCTGACTCTTTCCCCTGTTCATCTATCACACAGTCTGTAAAGATCGAGTGCACATGAACTACCAATAAAAAACAAATATCCGCGATTTTCAATATAAGACCATTCTTGTAGCACCTTGTTATGTTTTTAAATAAATAATGTACGTTATTATTAGCAAGGTATTGCCTGAAATAAATATACTGAAGGTAAATTGGAAATAAGGATTATTTATGCTTGTTCTTATTACAACGGTCAAAACGCACTACTTATGAAAAGAAACACGCCAAACTATTATGCGGGTATTAATCACGACACCAGAACTGAAATAGAAGCTCAGTCTTTGTCATATCTAATAGATAAATACCTGCAAATGTCGCGTTTTTTATCTGAGAGCAGACTGAACTCGAAGTTACTACATGCTTAACTAAGATATGCTCTGATGGGCTTACAACCAATGATATGAGATAAACTGTAACATGCCCGCTGTCCTGTAGAGCAGACACTCAAATATACGAAGGCCAGGAGACAATAACGACACGCAGTGTGTTCGTGTGATATAGGCCAGTAGAGTCCAGCCTGTCGCCCAAACAATAACGTGATAGTTGCAACACTTTCCTAATAAGTAGGGCCACGATTTTGTCTCGGAAAGATTTTCCATAATTTTGTTTCATTGCTAGAGATGATGGTTTATCGCGGGAAAACTTGACAGTTTGCTAGGTTTCAACACACGTTCAGCTTATGAAAAGATGACTGGCTTTGCTTGTATGTGGAGCTGTTATCCTATTTGACTGAGCCAATGAGAATCTCGCCAATATAATATGTGATGCCTATTATTGGTCTGCAGACAACTACGATGTGACAGACGTATATCACCCTATCAGACATGTCTAGGGTCCAGTAGTTCTCACGAAAATATTTTTGCCCCAATTTGTTTTAGTGACTCACGTGCACATCGGTAGTTCTGTTTCAAGGTTATTGGCAGCCTGTCTTTCTTCAGACACGTTTCTCATTTGACTGCACCAATCAGAATAAGAATATTGTGCGTCTTTACGTCTATAATTTGCCAAGGCCAGTGAGAGTAAAATCATCCAACCACAGACGATGTAGCAGAGCTGCAGGTGTGCACATGACGCATCGAAACCAAATGTTGCAAAAATCTTTTCGCCATAAAATCGTGGCTCTATATATGTGTGTGTGTGTATGTGTGTGTGTATTTATTAGAGAATGCCATTGCCGTTGGAGGGATCAAGCGCGTTTGAAATGACCCTTGCCGGCAGAATTGCCAGATGTAAGACTTACTACAGACGCCCATGGTTAAGGTTAATTCTACTACAGGTTTGAAAGATCAATGTTATAAGGTTGGCACAGGGAAAATTTCTGCCACTTGAGCGCTGGTATCGCTAGTGCACCAAACTGACCAATCACAGAGTTTTCCTGAATTTTAAGTTACATCAAGTTGATAATTTAAAATGCGAAATCGGTTTCTTTTCACTTTAAAAGTAAATTAAATGCCTATATATAATTTCAAAGTTTATTTATGTTTAATTTTACTACAGTTTCGTATTTTTCTGGTCTCTTAGCGATTGAAGCGAAACTAGTGGCAGAAATTTTCCCTGTGCCAAGCTCTCCCATAAGAAAACGTATTTTCTTTCTAACCTGTAGTAGAATTAACCTTAACCACGGTTGAAGGCTTGGTGTTCGACGCGTCCTCAGCTTGGCAACACTGATTTGTTGCGGGAAAAATTAACACTTTGCTAGGATTCAATATAACATATGTAACATATTTCATATTTCCTTATTGGCGTGTCCACGTGTGACTGGGCTAGTGATAACTCTGGTGGATCGCTACAGGATGTTTGTGATTCATGTAACTATCCTCCTGTATTCGCATAATACGATCTCGCGAAATATTCTTGCGCTATTCCACTGCCTCTAGTAATGGTACGTGTCGTGGATGTTACTAACTGCAGAGTAGATAGCAGTAGATGTCTATTTATACAGCACTATAGGCGACAGTATGTTTTGTTTTCGAGTAGAAAATTAAAATCGGTAGAGATGAAGGTTAACCGAGGGAAAACTTGTCTGTTTGCTGGGTTTCAACGCAGGTTAAGCTGACCAGAAGATAACTGGCTTTCGCTTGCACGTGAAGCTGTTGTCCTATTTGACTGAGCCAATTAGAATCCCGCTATTGTATTATTTTATGCCTGGTATTTGTCTGCTTTTGGCAGAAGTACATCACCCATTCATATACGCTACAATAAACTACAGTATTTCAAGGCTATGTTGGCACAAAACATTTTCGCGATGTACCATCATCTCTCAAAATCTGTTTATAGAAAAAAAAAGTGCTTGAAACCACAAAATCCATAAAAATGGAAAAACTACGTTACTATATTTTTAATATGATAACATCCTTGTCTCTATAATAAATGAAACTAAAAAATAATCGCGTTTTGATTTGAAAATGGTTTTAACACTCACAAACTGCTTTTCTGACAGTAAAGTTATTTTCAAATCAAAAGATGAGTGTTTTTTAAAATTCTGTTATTATTATACGAACCTGGATATTATCACATAAAAAATTATAAACATTAAAGAAATCCAATTTTTTTTTATTTCGTTGCATATAGCCCTCGTTCTTCTGAAAATAGGTTAAAATTTTTCCTTGCCTAGTGCTGTATAAACAGACGTCCCCTTATGTATACTCGACAAAATAGTCTCATCGAATTGTGATGAGTCCGGTAACTTGTTCAGATTTTATAGACGAACTAGCAGTCCCCCGCGGCTTTGCTCGCGAGTATTATTCGTAACTGATAATATTTACTTTAATTGAAAAACCTCTTTGTACACAATATTGGTACTTCAGTCATCAAGTGCAGACACCTAAGGTAAGAGGTTAATCGAATGAGAAACATCTGTTTACCCTGTGCACAACCATTGGTGACGGTGCCCTCAATTATATATTTTCAAAATATTCACTTTAACTTTATTGACATTACAAAGTTTCAGAGAGTAAAAGTTTCGCGGAAACGTATTTGGTGCCCCAAACCTGAGATTAGTGAGATGATATATCGTCGGTTTACTACCAAAAATGACAAAGTCAAAATGAGATAAAATTATAAAAATGTTAGGAATATGTATATGTTGTTCACGAACAATTGCCCAAGTTATAAAGTCTATTCGTCGTTTCGTACTGTTGTGTCACAATATAGTAACGTACCAAATTTTTGTTAATATCTACAATTTAATACTGTTTTTAAACGAAATACCATTTATGACTTAATCACTTTTGGCAGTATACCGACGATATGTCAGCTGATATTGTAGAGGAACCTAAGTGGAAAGCGAACTGCAATTTTACCCCTTTTAAAGACTACATGTAAATAGCACTAATTCGATCTGCCGTGTAGTTTTTGTGTGTCAGAATTGAACGTGCGCACGCAACTTTTAACGGAATTCGAGCCCAGAACCTCCCAGAATTTAGACCTGAGTAACAAACAACTGCGTCACGTAACGTCGAAATAATTCATGAAAATAAAATTTATTAAAAAAAATAAAATAAAATATTTGTGTCCTGGGCTCATAGAGGTTGTACAACTCCACGTCTCGATAGGTTACTGTAGAGTGAAACTCCTGTATAGGTTGTTTCTCGCTGCTCGTTCCTTCTTTTCGGATCCTCTGCCTTGAATATTGACCAACTAAGTTTTATTCTTAATAATCACGTTTCTTATAAAGAAAAAAAAATTACAAACATATATTTTTAAATATTTACGTAAGCATCACTCTGACGCGAACAACACCTCAATATCGCTACTGGTTAGATAGATATCGTGGGTTGACGGAAAACAAATTTTGTGCTTTGTACCCTTTTGGGTGTCGAATTTCGAAATATTTTAAATTTACACCTTAGACATTTGTATAAGTATCCAACTGAAGTGTAAATCACATCGCTAGCGCGTTCAGTCGAATCAAAATCGAAAATTCACTAAATAAAACACACATCACCCCTGCACAGTATTGAGAAATTGAATTTCGAAAAATCTAAAAACCGTTTTGCGATAATTTCTGTAATCATCATCCTGAAGCAAAAATTAATTGTATATCTCGACGGGTTCGATAGATATCAAGGATTTATGTAAAACACGTTCAAGGACTTTTCACCACTTAAGAGAGTAAATTTCGAAAAACCCTTTAATCACGTTTTAGAATACTTTATTGGTATCTCGTGGACGTAAAAAAAAAAAAACAACACTAGCCCGCTGGGTTCAAGATATACCGACGATTAATTGAAAACGCTTTTCACCACTTTTCACCACTTTTCGCGTCCTTAGGTGGCGAATTTCGAAAATTCCTGAAATTACTTTTTAGGTATTTGAATAAGCATCAATCCTAAACAAAAATCACGTCGCTGTATAAAAAACGATGGCATCTAAATATATCGAATGTGAGTCGAAAACTCATATTACCCCTTTTTTAACCAGTTTAGGGCCGAATTCAGAAAAAACATTTTAAATGGTACTTGGGATATTTACAAAAGCACCAATTTAAAGCAAAGAGCACTTCGATATCTCGATTGATTCGATAGATATGGAAGGATAACACAAATAAAGAATTTCGAAACATCTTTCAGTCCTGTCATAGACATTTGTAATAGTAACCAATTAAAGTTAAAATCACGACGATAGCCAATCGTGTTTCAAAGATATAGACGATTCGTTAAAAACACATTTGGCCCCTTTTTACTGCCTGGGGGTCGAATTTAAAAAAAAACCTAAAACTGCTTTTTGGGTATTTACGTAAGCAATATTTTGAAGTGAATATCAACTCTCTATCCCGAAGGGTTCGATCGATATCGATAGTTGATTGGAAACACATTTAAGGTGTTTTCAGCCCCTTAAAAGTTGAACTTCGAAAAATCCTTAAATTGGCTAATATGCATTTTTACAAGTGTCCTATTAAAGTAAATATCACCATGATTGGCCGTCGGGTTCGAGCTCTATCAACGTTTCTTAGGAAACACATTTCACCCCTTTTCACCCCCTTAGAGGTCGAATTTCGAAAAATCCCTTCTTAGTTCTCGCCTACGACTTGAAGGGAACACCCACAAAAAATTTCACGATTCTAGGTCCAGTGGTTTGGGCTGCAGTTTGATATGTCAGTCAGTCAGTCAATCAGTCAGCTTTCATTTTTATGTAATTATAGAGATGATTATTCTAGTCGTTCGCTCGGCATCTTACCTTTCTATACCCCTTAATGAAATGTCATGTGTATATTTAACATTCGAAATTTATCGCAAATTAAGCTTATTGCTACCATAAATGAGAAAAAATTTTTTTTTCGTGTTCCTAAGTCACTCACGTGTCCGGAGTAACCCAGGTTTTCTGTTTCTAAGTAAATCATTTGTATTGTTATTGTAAAACGTGAGACTTATATTATGTGAGACCCGGGGTAAATGTCCTTATTGTCCCGCGCTCTGGTTCCAGGGCTATTGCCCTCTTATAATGTGGTCGCGTGTCTTTCATAGAGAGGGAGAGAGAGAGAGACATTGACGGTCCAGAGGCCGTGTGACGTCACGAACATACTGCGCCGCCAAGCAGCTCACGTCGTCGTCCTGGAGACGGCACGTCCTCACAGACACAGCACAAGTTCTTCCCCCTCCTCCCCCTCCCTATAATCCGCCCCTCGTCTGGGTCGTGTTAACTTACCCGCTCCTCGGAAATACTCGGGAGCACTCGTACATCTTCGGCGGTAGAGCCAGACTTCTCCCCTCCTATCAGAGTCCTCTTTGACCAGTAGCTAATCCAGGGAGGGGGGGAGGGAAGGATATCGGAATATGTCCCCCGACATAGCCCAAATTTCAATAAAATTTTCAAAACTATATTTTAAGTACCTAGTAAACTAACATAAGCGTATTATTTCCAAGCAAACACAATCAATTATTATTCTGTGTCTGTGTGCTAATATTTATGTAAGAATATGTATAAATTAAAGTGTAACAAAATATTCCCCTACCTTCCAAGCAAAAAAAAAAAAGTCTCTTCGTCTTTACTTGCGACAGTTAATTTAGATTCGTTTAGGTTGGTTTCAGTTAGTTAGAGTTTCAAAAACTTTACATCGAAATACGGATTTGCAAGGTTAGGAAACTAAAATAAAAATGTGACGCTGCTGTTGAGTGGATCGCCCGAGGATAGACGAATGCTCCCGAGTGTTTCCGAGGAGCGCGGAAATTAACGCGACCCAGACGCTCGTTCCCGCAATGGCCCTGGTAAAAACAGAGCTTCCTGACGCTCGCTGCGGGGCCGGGGACACACTCCTCCCTCTCCCACCGCCGATACACTGCTGACATCGGCTTAATTGGTAGTGGCGGCGTTTACCTGCGCGGACAAAGGTAACGAACTGCGCAGTGTGTCGCTCTTTGACCTCGCCGACACCCTCCCTGCACAGCCCTCGTCACAACACTACGACAATCAAAAAAGTGTTTGGAAAGGGGATTGGTCATTGTCGAAAATTTTATTCCTACTTATTGTAGAGCTAGGATTATTTCCCAAGTTCAACGACCAACATGCTAGAATCCATTATCCTATGTATACCGAAGCCCTACCATTTGTCTATTACCTGCTACTCATGTAACAGCAGACAATGAACGAATAGACGGAGCTTGAGTATTCATAGGACATTGGATTCTAGCATCGTGGTCGTTGAACTCGCGAATTTGTCCTAGCCCTAGTTACTGGTAGATATTATGGTTAACTTGGTTGTTTGCTGGGTTTCAACGCACATTCAGCTTACCAGAAGCTGTTACCCTATTTGACTAAACCAATAATAATCCCGCTATTGTAATATTTAACTGCTATTGGTCTGCAGTGACAGACGTATATTCCCCAATCATACGTGTCACAATAATCTACAGTGTTTTCAAGGGTATGTTGGCACTTACAATTTTCGTGACATATCATCATCTCTACTTATTGGTTGTTTATAAGAAAAAAATTCTCAAGTTGTGCGCAATAAATGCAGAACCCACATTCCTGTGCATACTCAAGTCCCGACCATTTGTCAATTAACTGGAACTCCCTAGAACAACAGGAAATGCAGGAATAGACGGTGTTTGATTATTATGATTATATGTACACACATAGGATAGTGGACTGTAAAATGCATGTCACTGAACTTGTAAAATTCTTTACTGAATCGTTTAAATCTCTCTTTCAACGTCAAATATTGGATGCATTTAACTCCCAGTGTTTTGTGTTTCCACCCGCAATTCACAGATGTGTGGTACCGCAGTAATCATGTTCTGACTGACACTGTCGTATACTATAGGCCATTCGGAATAAAGTGAGCACTAAAGATTTAACCTTTGAAAAAAATCACCAGCCGTTACTGCATATACATCACCACTAACAAGAGTTACTTTACTACTTGTATGGTTGGTAGCGATTTATTGTACGTAGTTCCGTGTATTTTCCTATTTGAATACAACATTAGTGAAAGAACATTTGACGAACTCGACCTGTCTGTATTTAATACACTTCAAAATATTTACTTATGATCTTATTGACATTCATACATATATTATAATTAGACTCGATTGGCGCGAGAATTATGTGACGCTATCGTCGACCTCGAGTCGCCGTGGCCGTTATCACTTGCTCCGTGCTTCAGACAGTTCAAAACTCCACCAACAGGTGGCATCAGAGTTAGGTTCTCGCCGCCAAGTTGCATATTTGGTTGCATCATTTGCGTGCGTTTGCCCGTTTTGCGTATATACACATTCAAAAGTATTGGAAATTACTAGAGTATCATTGCCGAAATGATATGAAACCATCGGTAATCTGTATATTATGTTTTACGTTTGCCAGCCTAAAAACAACATACTTTTTATTTCACATGTTAAGAAAATACGTTATTTATTGTTTCTGAAGTGCGTCGTCGTTGTTCGTGGCAGTAGAACTGAACGAAACTTGGATTATTGAATAGCGTGTGTCATGTCTGTTGTAGTGGCGGTTTTGCGTTACAAATTAAAATAAAATATGCCCTCATTTACGAGATTCGTAACGGCAATGATGCGTGTTGTTTAGATTAGTCGATGGACAGAAACCAGACATTAACTCCCAGGTATTTATAAATAAGATTACTTTTTTTATATCTTACATTCAGCCCCCGTGCATTTAATGAGTAGATATTGTAGCTAAAATTTATCGGAGCAGTTTAATGTAGTTGTAAACATTGCACGACCCTATGTAAATAAAAGCACGTGTCAATATTTATGTTTACATTCAGCGGAAAGATATAAACTGGCAGGAAATAGAAATTAATCAGGGCTTTTTTGAGTGTTCACTTTATTCCGAATCACCTATACTCGACCACAACTAGTCCTCCTGTGAGGAGAAGAAGCGTGGCGCTAGTAGTAGTAGACACGTCACAGGGAGGGGAAGTGTATAGCCCCTGACATGAGTTCATGGCACACGGTCAGTGGAGACGTAGCGTGGCGAAATCCGAGCCAGCTGCTTGTGCCACAGTATTATGGTCGGTGCTGTGGTTCGCCACACCAGTTGCGCACGGTCGTCAAGGACAATGTAGCGGCAGTTCGCATTTTTCCCGCGGGACTGGTTGTCATGGTCGAGTAGTAAGTGACGTCTCTGAACAAAGACACGCTGACGGTAACCGCGAAGCTAAGCTGTGGAATTGTAAGACATTGAAACAAAGTGGTGCAAAAATATTTTCGTGGAAATCCACGGTCTCTGCTAGTCGTTTAGCAAGACTCCGAACAGCATCGTCTTGACGGTAGAAGTCCAGAGATGTGGAAGGTATCGTCTAGAGCATTCCTTATATAGGCTTCTCACTGTAATATGTGTGGTCTATTTTTAAATTTAAATCAATTTATATCTTTCTGACATTTTTTCGTAACACTTCCCGTAGGGACAAAGCGTTGTCACGTTGACAATAAATTATGCGGTATTGAATATGACTATACACTCAGAGCACCGGTATTGAAGGCCATGATAAGGATTTTTTCTTACATCGGTGCAAAAAAACTCAAAACAATTTTTAACTGGAAGTTTGAAAAAAAAAAAAAAATGCAACACTAAATGCGGTTATACAATGCACACTTTTACGAATTCATTTTGCGAAATAATGCACTGTTGGTAAGGAACATAAAAGTATTCTTGATTTTGGTTTATTTTTATTACAAAATTGGTGATATTCTGGGTGCTGTACTCTGAAATCCTGTGAGGTATATTGCTACAAAAAATGCAAAGTATGATTAGAGATGATGGTATATCACGAAAATGTTTTGTGCCAACATCCCCTTGAAAGCGCTGTAGTCTCTTGCAACATACTCGTTATGCTGTATGTGATTCGGGGATATACTTCTCACACAACGGAGCTGTCCACCGACCAACAACAGACATAAAATATTACAATAACGGGATCCTTATTTGCTCAATCAAATATGGTAACAGCTCCATTTACAAAGCAAAACCAGTAATCGTCTAGTAAGCTGAACGTCTGTTTAAATCCAGCAATCAGTCAAGTTTTCCCGCGATAAACCATCATCTCTAATTATGATATATCTGTGACAAAGCAATGTAGGGATTCTTCGATATGGAAACTATTACGATTTAGGAAATTTTTTCGTCATTGTGAAACTTCCGAGCGTGACCTTGACGTTTGTACAAGACACAATAAATAATTTATAATTGACTGTGATTAAAACCATGATACTGGAGAATACGCTCCTTGCCTCTCGCTTGCTACTGGCACTTGTCAGTCTGATGGCTCAACATACATTAAGTGTTGTGTATAGTCATTGTCCAGTACTGCTTCCCCTGGCTCACATCCACGCCAAGTCACCGAGACATTGCCACGTGTCTTACAAACGTTGTCCATACTGAGAATTTATTTTAAAAATTTACATTAGTGGTCAGTTCCTTTTGGAAGTAACTTAAAAGTACTCACTACAATGAATGTGGACGTTCCATAGAAACGTCTGATCATTCTCCTGAAGTTATTTCGTGCAAATAAAAAAACACAGAAATAAAATTATATAACATTATATTTTAAAATATAAATACAACCCACCTATTCTATAAATAGAGACATGAACTTTTCGCGAAAAGAAATTTGCCTCACTTTGTGTCAGTGACTTGTGTGCACGTCTGCAGACTTGCTTCACGGTCAGAGATTGGATGTTTTGACATTCGTGTGTCGTGGGGTTTTACACGCAAATCACAGACGTGTGGTGTTACAGTAACCTTATTGTGATTGGTACAGTCAAATGAGAAA